>WURT03116216.1:0-11914 GCA_009936505.3 Holothuria glaberrima
ACATATTTATATATATATATTGGTGTACAAAAGTAGGTGTATTTGTGAATGTAAAAAAATTAAAAAATAAATAAAAAAAAACTTGGTGGACCGTAACCCATTATACCCAAAATACAAAGCTAATATGTTGTGTCTGTCTGTCTGTCTGTCGGTCCGTCTGTCTGTCTGTCTGAGTGTAGCCTTCGTGGTTAATGACTGGGCGTAGAAATTCGTCCTTGTCGCTCGAGAAGCGGCATGGAAGAAACGCCAGAAAAGCATTGTCTGATGAGACAAGTTACTCGTGATATGAATTACCTACGCTATTCAATAGTTAGTCATCGGTTTGTCCGTTTCAAACCAAAAGGTCACCAAAGGTCGCCAAAGAGAGTCACCTATCGCACCCCTCGGTTTGCCATAATAGTCATTTTTATAATGTTGATTATGAAAAGAATAATTCAACGATTCTAAATTTTGGGGAAGGAAATTCACACCTCCTTTAGTAAGGGTGAGGATGAAAAATCAAGCAGGAGAGCTAATTCATAAAGGAAGGTTATGTATTTAACTTCTGTTGACACCATACCACGTCTATCCCCATCGAATCAATGGTATTAGTAGACATACAGCCATAGGCGGCTCTAAGCAATTTGGTTTGGGGTGGAAAAAAACATCCGTACTCAGAGAGGTTCGGAAGAACCCCCCCCCCTCCCCCATACCGAGTAATATCAATGGTCTCCGGAAATTACAATAGGAGTATGGTTATTATTTTGTATTTTAGTGAAGTCCCATCAAGTTTCAAAAGCTCTTCAAAAACCATCAATCAGTCGTTCTCTGGTCTGTCTTTAAAAATAACTACAATCATAACAAGCAATCGCTATTCCATAGGCGTAAGAAGCAGAGGAATCAGACAAAGCGGCTTCATCCGTTTAGATAAAATGAGACAGCCTAAATTATGCACATTACCAAGATTAATGTTTAACAATTCATGGTCAAGACACTTGAGCTCGAAATGCTCCTGCAATGTTCGATCGTGGATGAATACCGGAAAAATTATACATGAGCTCAGAGAGTAGAGAGGCAAGGGCGTACTGATCTCTCACAATCCTGATGCCGCAACTTCCATTTAGCGTCCTCATACAAGAGACGGAGTGTAATACCCAATCCTGAGCTACTTTCACAAAGGAGGAGGATGGAGAATCTTAGATCAACATTACTGCTTGACAGCTGAACCAACTGAGTCAAGGCCTGAATTGGATAGCTTACTGTGTCCCACAACCTGAAATCGCATCACTGCGAACAGTTATGCACAACAAGCAGTTTTTGAGCACCCGAAATTATTCAGAGGGTACCGCCTGGATTTGATCGGAGGACCTTTCCAATTCAAAGCAGTACACTCCACTACCAAGTCAGCTTCACCTGTAAAAAATTTGTTTCTGTCATTGTGTCACATTAAGTTTTACCTTTGCCGAAATGCCATAAAAAAATTTTTGTGGAATGTTATCTAAAATAAAAATTTTGAGCATGAAGACACAAACTATGAAATGGTAGCACTGTTTTGGATCTCAGCACCTTCGAAAATATTTTTTTTCCATTGGGGAAGGGGAATATCTGTAACCATCCATACAAATAGGTTAATCAGAAGTCTCAATACAGCTTTCATCAACTATTTCATGTTCATGTTAAAATAATTGAAATAATTTTAAACATTCTTGGAAACTCTGTTCAAAATTCGGGCAACACATCACTTTTACCCACCTGTTTCTATTGTATTAAATTGGTCACTTACTGGGTATGCCTTCAGAACGTTAAGTCCTTTCTAATCCTGTCAGGCACTGAAACAGCTTTGAATTAAACGACATCGTATAAGTTACAATAGTCCTTACACACGCCGGACACCTATGGCTTTAGAAGACTACGCATGCAAGCAGTAATCGACTTAGGCGATCATTGGTGGTTAAGGCTTCGTTAATTCTGTTCACCCTTTTTGGGATGTTAAAATTTTTGACACATTCAATCACAAAGTAAAATAAATATCATTTCGCAACTTACAACTTACGTATACGGCAATGTAGGTAGGAGACACTTTTGACAAAAGAAACTTCTTAGTACGCGCTAAGTCACGATGGTTACCCTGTTAAAGAGTGTGGCATGTTATCATTTTTTGAATGTAAACTACAAACACTTAGTACTGAAGGAGCTGCATACGATCCTGAAAATAAATTGAAACCATGACACCTTGAATACTATCAATTCACATGACCAATGGCCGAATGGCACGGTAAACCTGGGTTGAATCTTGAAATTATCACAAAATACATATTGTACTTGACAACTGCAGAAAAATTGTAAATGCATCTTCGTAAATAATGTGGCATTTGTGAGGAAGGGATGATTTCTTCCAAATGTAGAAATACTTGTCATATACCATTTCGTATGACATGTTAATGTTTCAAGAGTGAAGACCTTGTTTTGCGAACGGGGAGGGGCACTTGCCCCCCCCCCGTGCCCCTATGGCTAGCCCCTAATGCATATAAAGATATGTATATATGTAATATGTATGTATGATAATATATGTATTTATTATGTACTTATATATGTCACTTGTCACGGTCACTAGAGACAGATCGCCTTCTTACTGGAGCATGATGCCAATGATGGTACTGTTTAACAAGCACACCAGACTAGCATGTCTCCTCAGGGCGTATTCAAAGGGGAAACACACATTTGCCATACATGCTTAGTTAACGCCGTGACTATTTTGTTTGACCCGCCCGGCCCGTTTTTCGACCTGCTCTTATTAACGCCGCTCAAGACCCAACAAGAGAAGTTCCTCCAAAAGCGCCGCCAATACAGGACACGTGAGCCTATCACTCTCACAAATTTGAAGGGGTTGAACCCTTCTTTCAACACACCGGGCTCATTAAAAATGGCACCACGAAAAGTTCCCATATATATAGTAAAAGTTATTTTTGCCCGAATTTCGACTAGTCTCTTTCAAAGGCACATTACCTGATTGCAGTCAAGCTATATTAACCATCCCAAAACGCCGTCAACTTGTTGTAGGCAACACGTGGACCTATAACCCCTGAGGGTTATTAGGGTGCGCACCCTCCCACTAGATACAGGGCGCTTTCAAAGTTGAAAAACGCATGTTTGCCATATACTGCTAACATTAATATACCGGGCCGTTCCGCACGCTGTCGACTTGCTCTCATATATCGCCCGTCCATACCCAACCAGGACACATGGGCCTATCGCCTTTTAATTTTGAAGTGGTTGGCTAGGGGTTAGTTCGAGAGAGGCGAGAGAAGGACATTCTCCGTTGATAAAGCGAAACGCGGCCCCAAAAATTAGTGTTAGAATATATGGAAAAACGCGTTTTTTCAACTTTACGCATATATAGCGTAGCTAGTAGGAGCGGAAACAGGCTTGGCACTCAGAGGAACGGTAGGCCCATGTGTTGTGCAGAACAGTTTGACGGGCTAATACCCTGCCCAATATCATTTCGGAGATCAACTCGGCCCCAATTTAGTGAAAGCATATGGGAGGGAAAACTTTCACCCTACATTGAACGAGTGCAATCGAAATCATATTCCGAAATTCTAATTAGTAACCATCTAGTATTAAAACTAAGGCTTTTAAAACGCCCAAAATCGCTCTAAGGGACAATGAACCTAAAAAGAGGCCATTTGATGGCCAGTATATCCCACTGTGATCAAGCGTAAAACCTCAACTAACTAACCCACTGCGATCAAGATACGGGAAACCTGATTTCGGATGTGTGAGCAGCGTGGTAGACTATGTCTAGGACGCAATTTTCATCAAATGCGAGGAGGTTCGATTCACCTCCTTCTTCCCCTGAGGAGGGGGAAGGGTGAGGGGATTAATAACCTTCCTTCATCTTTAGATTAACGATAATAACAGTCCTGGGCTTTTCGGACGTTCTGATTTCAAACATTTAGTTTTCAACACTTTAGTTTTCCAGATACCTGGTTTTTATTAGAGAGCGCTCTCTAATGCACCATATGCAAATAAGCTGTGCTATCACTATGACAACATTAATGTAATAAAACATGTCCTTTTTATGATATTTTTCATCGTTGGTATGTTTCTTTTGATGAGGTAAAAAGTGTGTTACCAACTTAATACATGCCTAGAAACTACATACATACACACATGTACATAGGACCATACGGAATCGTCGTTAGAACAGATTTTACATTTTCAGTATATTCTCTTAAAATTGTCGGTAAACAAGCGTTTTTACATTGTCGGTAGTTTTCTTTTTACATTATCGGTTCGTTTTTACATTATCCTTTAATTTTTACATTATCGGTTGTAACAAGGGCCTCAATATATCACCCCCCCCCCTCCCCAACAAAACTGTGATATTTGACAGATCGTTGTTCTGTCTATTTTTTAGTACGATGGGGATAGGATACACTGGAATATGAATTTTGGAAGTTTGCTCCTTCTTTCCGGATTAAATATAACCCAAAGTGCCGAAAAGGGGACTCAATTGTTAATAAACACGGCAGTTCGCAAGATTCCTCCTTTTTTAACAGGCTCTAGTTTTCTCATGGTTAGGTGAAATATTGGTCATGAGCTCCGATATATTGCGCATTTTACCAACGGTTTTTTCTCGTTCTTTGAGAACAGTGTCAGTGGCGAATGAATTTTGGAACGCTCTTGCGATTAAATGTCATGAAATATATATTTAATGTCATGAAATATATATTAAATGCCATGAAATATATACTCTGTAGGTGTTTTGTCATAACTGTAGAAATGCTTCGTCAGAATCGAAAGTTCGTTACTCCGTTTTGAGAAAAACAAAAACAAAAACAAAAAACGGCAAGATTTTGAGTGTTCTTTATTCTTCCTAATCCTTTTCCTTTTTAGGCTGGGAAGCCTTGAAAGTGTGTTACACAATTTTTCCTATTTTAGGGAGACTGGTTTTCTTCCAAACGGGCGAATCCGCCGGACTGCTAAAAGGGAGAAGAACTGCAGTTTACACATTAGCCTACTACGGCGTTATACTTTATCAAATTATAATTTTACATAAAAAAAGCTTATCTTGTTTTAAAACCATTAAATATTCTTTTTATCGGCGAATGATAATGAAGTGAGTTTTTGTTTTTTATTACCCTGAAATCGACATCTTGCTCATCAGGATACTAGCAGATGACTCCATCCCCTGCTCATACCACATTAACTTCATGCTATCCAAAGGCAAAAGAATATTTAAACAGCTAATCTCTGACTGAAGGTCACTAGTGGTATACATATCCTATTGCTAAAAGATTGTTTTCATTTGGGGGAGGGGGGATACCACGTAAATGCAAGGCTGAAAGTGTTAATGCTGTACTTCCTATAGCCTACTGCCCAGAATTACGTTTTTTAGATTTTTACTCTAACGCTACTCTTTACGCCTATGGTTTTCAGTTATGAGCTTTCCCGATCGCAGTGCGTTAGTTGCCCTTGTCCTGCTCTTCTGGTATTGATCAGGAGGGAACTAATGTTATGCACTCCTTTGGACTGTATTTGCAGATTCCCAAGTAAGGTCAGGCAGTTGCTATGGTTACAAGCCTTTCTGTAAGAAAAAAAGAATGCTGATCAGGCTTGTTACAAAGTTGAGCACACTTTGTGGGAGGCGAGCCTTCACTTGTAGGTGCCGAGCGCTGAAGGAGTAAACGGACAAGGGTAGGCCTAGGGGTGGTGCTAGGTGAGTGGTGAGGTGCCCGTGTCTCACCTTGGTGAACACTGCCTCTGCAGATGTATTTTTCAATTATTTCAAAGAACCTACATGGGTACGATGATGCATGTAATACGGAATCTTCTCTACTGAGGGGCTAAATTTCCACACCTGGGGGCAAAATTTTTCACTAGTTTAGGTCAAGATTATTTCACGTGGTTGATAATCTCATATGCAACATTTCACCAGCCACAACTTAATACATGTTGGAACGAGGTCAGTACACAAAGGACTGCCTCTATTTTAAGAGCAAAAATAGATGGACCAAATCACTCACAGTTAGCTTTGCTAGGGGTTGTATGTACCTCATCTTATCCGCTCTTCTTTTTCACAGTCTGTACGAGTAACGTACTGTATGCTGACAATCAAAAGTAGTATTCCTATAGCCAAAACGACCTTGCTGTTGTATCCACTACGACGGTGTCCCAGAGAGTTGGGAACACTATAGGTATAGGCTTCAGTGAACCTTAACATCGTCCGATTTCACACCTCACTGACCCCATAAAGTTAGTGTTCCCAACTCTCTGTGACACCGTCACCCTCTATCAGACTAACGATAACGCGTAAGCCAAGATCAAATTGAAATTGTCAAAAATTAAAACTGCGTTTTCCAGTATGCTTTTGTTTCTCTTTCGTTTTTTCATTATCTTCTGCTTCTCTAGTTCTCTCATTATGCTTAAAATATTCGTTCTTTATCAGTTTGTTCTGCACGTTTTTAAAAGTTTACCTCATACCGAAGGTTTCGAGTAAAACGTTTTTGACACGGATATTTTGTCAAGAATGGACCCCATATTTGTAGCGAAAAGGCTCAGCACACCCTCTCCGCCACTACTCCCCACTCATCGAACCTTAGGGACGACCATGAAAACCTGACAGATTTATCGATGACAGATGATGTAAAGCTTACCATTCCTGCAACCTAAACATTTAACAACATCATTTTATGTCAGAGCAAGGTTTCCACAATATCTATACATATATACTCGATGTGCTTATTAAAAAGGTGATTTTAAAACATCTGTAGAACTTCTGAAATGCACAGCACGCAAAACTTGCCAAAATGTTAAAGAATGAAATTACAAAAGTCTGTAATCTTATTCATCCTATCTGATGAAATATTAAATGTATCACTGTAATTGCCTTGAGGTACCGTTATTGTATATACACGAGAACAGCAGCTGTTTTGAAATGTACCATTCTGTGTAGACGTCCTGTTCTATCAGCTGTTGGGTTCCTTGTTAAGAGAGAGGGAGGTGGGTGGTGCTGGCAGGGCGAGGCATGGGGTGCTGGGTGCGCGCAACAGAATCAATTTCCGAAAATGGTCCATTTTTTGTGAATATCCCCCAAAAGTGTTTAAGCTACGTACTTCTGTAGGGGTAGAGTGATATGTGTTTTTGAAAGAGGGATGGATGTTTTTTAAACCTTTCCTATCACAAATCATTCGACCATAAACTGTCAAAATTTTCCTAAATTCTCCCAGCATTATGAAACCTTTCGCTCGCTCCGCGATTTAACCTTCAGTTCTACTCTTTTCTAACCATTGCCAAAGATATTTAATAAAGGGTGCGGGTTAACTGGTTTGGGTTTTTTAAGTTCTCATTCAAATTTTTATGTACCCAATTAAAACAGTTTACACTGTGCTGCCTGATAGACGGTAGTACAAGGGGTTATTCTGGCGACACCTTCTCTCTGAAAACTAAAGGTACATGCCCTATTTCAAGCATCCAAAGGTGATTATCATGTATTATTGGTAACATTTGTACGTTCTATTACTGTGTTGACCCACTCCCCCATCAAATCTTGTCAGAGGCGATGCAGGTGTTTTATTTGGCGATACAAAACGGACCTGAAGAAGAATTTATTACAGCGGAAATGTACAAAATATGTGGGACAATTATTTCCAAAACCTCCAGGCTTCCTTTGAGCAAAAAGCAGGTAAACTATCTGGGTGACTGAGGGAAGCCACGGAATTATATTCTATGAAGCAATATACATTCGTTGTTATGTTATCTTTCTATTATATATAAAACATGGACAGGTCGTGAGTCAAATGTGCTGAGTGAGAGGCTATACGTGGTCTGGGTGGGAACGGGGCGGCCTCCTGGATTATGAGTTAATAAAGGTGATTGTTGCTTTACAGTTTTTAGTGCAAAGGAATTTCAATCTGAAAGTTTTGCTTACGTTTCTTCATTTTTTAATATTATACTCCCTTCTGTTAGATTTCTGAGTGATAGGTTTTCTGTGTTTAATCTCACCCACAAATTTTGATTATGATTAATCCCACTCTTTCTCCATTCATCTCCATTATTGCGCAATCTACTATTTCAAATTAAGTGAATTTCTTTCAACATTTTATATGTCAGCAATGCAAGGGCGGATCTAGCCAAACACTGAGAGGGGGGCAGTCGATCAGGTGGGCGCCAGATTCTTAAGGAGCTGGATGTAGTTAAAAATGCAACAATGTATGTATCCTAAGGCCAGAACCGTGACTAATTCGAATAAACAATACATTCAACCATGATTACAGAATGTTGACCGTTTGCATGATCAAGTGGTTAGAGGGAAAGCGTACGTACGACTGAATTGCATGATATTTCCCCAAACAATCAGCCAGAGACACTGCCTACCATTTGACCCATTCGGGAGAGCGTGTTTGGAGGCTGTAGGACCCACTTTGGTGCAAGGAGACTGGAATAATACCATCTAACAAGCGAGGAATTAAAACATACCTTACTAGGCTGACTCCATGACAATAAGTATATTATTTGTCAAGTTCATTTCCTTAACAATTGCATTCTTTGCCCCTCCCTGACGAAGCGCTCCAGCCCTTCCTCTTCCGTCGGAAACATGCTTCGATACACCTGTAATAGGATTAGGTTCTCCATCTTTTTTTTCTGTCATTGTCGACCGAGTACATATCAGCGATGGGCGTGAATTGATATAATAAACAGTTCTATTGTTTGGGGCCAGGTAGTCAGGTAGTGTGTGCACAGAAGTTTGTCATGACATATACCGCTGACCAGAAGTAACTAAGATCTTAGGCCTAAGGTTAAAAAAATGTATGATGTGGTTTTCAGGGGTGAGCGATATGAAAAAAATAAAAAAAAAATCCATATCGATATATCGCGTTAACATCGTCGAAATTTTCGCGATGTATCGATGTATCGATATATTGCCAAAACGGATTAACCTGTTGTAGACAATGCTTAAATGTGCCTGAAATATGCCTTACAAAATTTTACACCTAATTTTTGTAAATAAGGACGAAATCGATGAATGAATACTGGAATTATGAACTATTTTATCTCTTAATCTGGGAATAAAAGAAAAAGAGACATGTTTTGAACCACATGTTATATATCGTTATATCGTGATAAGGAGTATTTCATATCGCATATCGCGATATGGACTTCTGGCGACAATATATCGATATATCGTTAATCGTCCAACCCTAGTCTTCAGCACGAAATTTCATGGGGCGCTCTTTATACTGTAGGCCTAATACGTAGTGCCCTAGGATTTCGGACACACTGAAGGCTTTGATAAATGAAAGTATGCTTACAATACAATTACACTTATGATTCCAACTTACGAAGGGACAAGGGGCGCATTTTTCTGGATGGGTTGGCGCAAATCCACCTTCAAAATCGTGAAGAGGGGACAACTGCACCCAGTTGCCCCCCTCTATCCACCCTTGCATCAATGGAATCAGCTGGGAATATGGGAGTTGGATGAATGGGATTTATTTTCTAACTTCTAACATATATATCCTTGTAACTCTAGACTTTAGGTGCACTTTAATGTGTATCTAAATATAAATCATTTTGAGATCAAATGTTTCACAAGCCAAATACAGTTTTCCAACGAACGGTAAATTAGCATAAAAATAGCTTTTGCAACTGGTTAAAAAGAAGAAGCTAGTCTGCAGTGTCACGATATCAGTTATTCTTACTTTGTAATTTTACAAAGGATGTTGAAAATTGTGCTTGTTAAGAAATCAACTAGCATCACGTAGAAATTCATGACAGATGATTTTGATTTCTCCCAAATTTGTGTCGATGACGAGTAGTAGGTGTTATTGCAGGTTCGTAGATGTTAGACCTAATTGTCAATAAGCAGGTAACCACGTCTACGACTGTACGTCAGGATATTATGATAGTATCGTCGAACCTACCATCTCGCAATTTTGTTAAAGGTTTCTACGTTTACAAAATGTTTTAGGTTTTTGCCCTTATTATAAATTTGTCACATGCAAGTATGTACTTTAACGGTGTACTACCAGGGGCGCAAATGTGAGGAGTACTTGGTTCTTCGATAGAAATTGGCTTTTATTTGGTTTGTTGAAAAACAATGGCTTTGATGAAGATTATATGAGACTGATGACATTTCAAGGATTCACGATGCGCAAGGGCAGGGCATTGAGGAAAATTTGGCTTTATAAAAGACGTCGAGCAGCACTATATATGTGGTGTGTTGACTGTATAATATTAGTATTATTTCTGGCCGAACGTACGATTGGTGTAGACCTTGGAACAGTGGGAAAGGTGGGTATGACGTCCTAGATCCCTTACATGGGCCTGCATTTTGTATCAAGATAGTTTTATCCATAAAAGCCAAGGGGAGAGAAGAGCCTTACTTTTGATCCTTCTTCCATGAGGGTCTGTAAACTTCAAATCCCCCCAAACTAAAATCTTTCTACCGTCACTGGTTAGAACGGACACAAATATAAACACTACAACATCAGTTGCGCAATTACAATTACGTACTTCCCCAAAATAAAATATTTGCAGGGACGTACTTCCTTCGTTTATTGCTCATTCGTTTCTTCTTATGACTCCCTCTCCATTAATGATACAGGTAACATGAAACGGATCAACCTTTTTGGTTTCGATAAGAGAAACTTATGCATCCATGATGGCGTGTGTGTATGTATGTGTGTATGTGTGTGTGTATGTACGTGTGTGTGCGTGTGTGTGTTTGTGACACTTTGCTCGTTAACACGATATCTCAAGGAGGGAAACTGACAGTTCTCAAACTTGGTACATAGATGTCCCATATTGAGAGGAAGAACCCTATAATTTTTGGTGGGGGTCAAAGGTCATCTGGGGTCACCAAGTGTCAAACTCCGAAAACCTTGTTAACACGATATCTCAAGTTAGGAAGCTTGGATTGATTTCATACTTAGTATGTAGATGCCCCATATTGAGAGGGAGAACTCTATTGTTTTGGTGGAGGAAAAGGTCATCTGGGGTCACTAGGGGTCAATCTCCGAAAACCTTGTTAACACGATATCTCAAGTTAGGAAGCTTGGATTGATTTCATACTTAGTATGTAGATGCCCCATATTTAGCGGGAGAACCCTATTGTTTTGGTGGAGGAAAAGGTCATCTGGAGTCACCAAGGGTCAAACTGCGAAAACTTTGTTACCACGATATCTCAAGTAAGGAAGCTTGGATTGATTTCATACTTAGTGTGTAGATACGTTATGGTGAGAGGAATAACCCTATTGTTTTTGGCCGGGATCAAAGGTCATCTGGAGTCACCAGGGGTCAAACTCTGAAAACTTTGTTACCACGATATCTCAAGTTAGGAAGCTTGGATTGATTTCATACTTAGTGTGTAGATTCGTTATGGTGAGAGGAAGAACCCCTTTTTTCGGGGGTCAAATGACATCTGGGGTCACCAGGGGTCAAACTCCGAAAACCTTGTTAACACGATATCTCAAGTTAGGAGGCTTGGATTGATTTCATACTTAGTGCGTAGATGTATTATGGTAAGAGGAAGAACCCTATTGTTTTTGGTTGGGGTCAAAGGTCAGTTGGGGTCACCAGGGGTCAAACTCCGAAAACCTTGTTAACACGATATCTCAAGGTACGAAGCTTAGATTGAGTTCACACTAAGTTTGTAGATGCGTTATGGTAAGAGGAAGAACTCTATTGCTTTTGGTGGGGGTCAGAGGCCATCTGGGATCACCAGGGGTCAAACGCTGAAAACAGTGTTAACGTTATATCTGGGGGTAGGAAGCTTGGTTTGATTTCATACTTAGTATGTCGAAGCATTTTGGTAAGACTGAGATCCCTCGTTGCTTTTGTGGAGGTCAAAGGTCACCAGGGTCAAACTCTGAGAACCTTGTGAACACCATATCTTGATGTAAGAAGCTTGGTTTTATTTTTCAGTATTCAG
>WURT03116227.1:0-11913 GCA_009936505.3 Holothuria glaberrima
TAGGGAAGGGATGGTAAGGGATGAAGTAAATGGGAATGGTATATTAAGGTACTGGTTATTTTGCTTTTTCTAATTAACCTTTCTTTTTTTAAGGGAGTGATCTTCTTTGTTAAGCCCACAAGGGTTCTAAGTTCACTTCAATCTACATATTCTTTTGTTTCATACTTCAGTCTGTATAATTTTGAAAACGGGGAAAAACAAATAAATGAATGAATGAATGAATGAATGAATGAATGAATTATATCTTGCAATATCCACATAATGGTGTAACCATATAATGTACATATTTTTCATCAATTGTACCATGTCTATGTGTTTTATATCACATACAAACCTTTTATTATATCGTGCCATGTCAATATGCCTGTATCTGATGGAATGTTCGGGTGGGAGGAACTGATTTAAATATTGCACTGCACCAAGCAGCTCATCAGTTAGTTTAGACTCCCTGGGTCTCTTCTCATGTTTCTGTAAGTTAATGAATACAAACATTCTTTCAAAGAACCTCCCATTGAGAACACCTCATCTTTATTTCACAAAAAGTTTACCAAGATTCGTAGACAATTTTTACAAAGGCTACATCCAAACATGGAAAAAGAAAACAATATATCAGAATCAAACTTATTTTCCATTGGGTACAACAGAACCTATAGATAAAATGCTAATTATCATCTCAAATTCTTAAATTCTCCCAACTAAGTTACTTGTCGCTCATCCCATAACTGTATAAAGCTCCTCCTTGTGTGGCAGACACAAACCTATTTTATTGTTCAAGGCAATATACTTGTGAGCATACAAGGCTATGTGTACTCTGAGCACTCTCTCTGCATTCTGAGGAATGTGAACTACTCTGCATTTTTTGAATTTTCAAACCGTGATGTCAATCAAAGAGCAGTCACCAACTGGGAATTTTGATATCCTCACATCAAAACTGTACTTTGGGATGATGACTGACTGTCTTTAACGATTTAGATAAAAAATTATACGGGTGCCTTCTAAATAGCTTATAACCAAAATAAATTTTAAATAAAAACTGTCTTTTTAAAAATATTTCTCTAGACATAATATTACCACGAGCTCAAGGTCAAATAAAAGGGCGAATGCTTGCACAATCAAAGTGACACAAAGTTACGATAAAGTACCTACATCCATGTGCACACATTGTTCACTACTTTTACCTGAAGTTACGAAGTTAACATTCAGGTAACACTGTTGTAATGGGGAGCAAAACTCTCAACACACCCCTCAGGGTTTTTTTAGTTTTACTTCCAACGACTTCATTGATATACATGTATTCAATAATTTTGTGTATCTGTACATTTTGATAATGTAGAAAAAACAATAAAGGAAACGAAACAAAACAAACAAATTTTCTCTTCAACAATAAGCGGTAGTGGTATTCACAAACCCTACTTTTACAGTTTGCAAAAATATACTTCATAACCACAACATAAGGGCGGCAATTTGTTCTCAGTTTTGGGGGGAAATGTCCCCATTTTCAAATAATTTACTGTGTGAAAAATCAAAGTCAATGGGCAATTTCTCAAATATTGGGGGGGAGGGGGTTCTCAAAAATTGGGGGGACATGTCCCCGAGATCGCCACCCATGCTGCAATGAATGTTTTGATCCAATCCTGTTTGCTATAGAATCTGTTTTACCACATTTTGAACCATTAACATTGACTATGATAGTGTAAGCAACACACACAAGTGATTGACTGTACTCATGTACAATTAGTTGTTAACAGTATGTTAGGTACCTCAGTATGTACTGCTATGGTTATTTGTACCTATGACCACTCTCAAGCTTGCAGAAAATTATGCAACAAATTTATGCACTCCAACCAACATACATAATGACTAAAGCAGGATAGTTTGCTTATAAAGTACCACTTAGCAACTTCAAGTAGTTCAGTATCCTGTGTGAATACAGCCCCAGGTGTGAAAACAAAATTGTTACATGCAAGGCAAAATGAGCAATGTTAGCTAACCCTGGATCAAAATCAAGGCATCAAGCAGAATCCTTACAGAATTATTAATTACCTTGACAAGATTAAGCACAATAATTGGAGATCCATAGGTTTTCATCAACTGATTGAAGTGAAATGCTGCAAGATTGAAGTAAGGGTCAGAGCCATTCACTGAAAAAGAAAAGATGTTCCGATAATGACAAGTATGTCCATAAGATATGTACAAAAAGAATGATATTAATAGATACATTTGATTATTCACTGCTAGCTAGAGTACATGCCATTCTTCACCTGTGTTTGACAAAAAGCTTGCAGTGGCCACTAGTATTGGATATGTACTTCAAATTTCCCCAAGGCTTATTACTTAAGTAGTAACTCACAGGTGATTGGAGGTTTAGGCACCATAGAAGAGATGTCTTGAGACCAGAGGCCTGGAACAGATCCACGCATCTGTACGTATGAGGTGTACCGCCCTCTGCTAAAACTGGTCAAAGAGGCATCGTAGACTATCTGCTCTGTTTCCACTTCATTAGCAACATCTCCCTGAGAAAAAATAATGTAAACTTGGTAAAAAAGGGTCAAGCATCATCCAAATCATGGTTAGTGGTGTTTAAGTGACATCTAAATCAGATTATCAGGGTTAGCAGTGCCCAAATACTGTAACTTACAAGTCATTTGCTGGGAAAGCCATGCTGGGAAACATTGTGACAGTGTTTCCAGAATCTTTAAAGACTGATTTGTCCCTTCAGCACTGTACAAAATTAACTCTTTTCTTGATAGTTAACTAATAAATGCCTACATGTAAAATTTTTTTACACAGCTGGGGCAACCCTGGCCTCATTTATTTACATGTTTTAAAATAAGTTCTTTCTAGTTCTTGAAGGGAACAAGCTCAAAGAGACCATTCCAATGAATGGCAATATTATCACTAGTTGGTGTCTGTTTTACACATTTAGCTTTATTGACAATAGATTCAGCATAACTGACCTACCTTAGTACTTGCATATATATATTAATAAAGCACACCATTTTCTAGCAAAGCGTTGAAAACACCAATGGTCATGCTCTCAAGCTCAAAATGGTTAATTTTACAACTTAGTATTGTCTACCACCATCTAAGTTGCCATGTTACACAAGTCATTGTTTTCCAGGTGATGTAATGTTTACATCACTTGGTGAAATCAGAGAGAAGTGTATGACTTTTCATTTTATCTGTGTTTTTACACTTCCCTTAAAATTGGACACAATATTATACTTCATATTTTCCATTAGTATAATATGCACATATTACATGCCACAACCCTATATACACCAAATCAATGCATAATTAGCTAGTCAGGAAACTTCGATTTACAGTGCATGCCGGGAAGGGAAGTGTACTATAACAGAGACAGCATATGCAAGACAAGCATTTTGTATAATCAGGCAGTTAAAAATTATGGTTCTCTAGATATCATTCACAGGACAAAGAGAATTTCTTTCAGAAAAAAAGTTCTCTTTGAAGTTAATCTCTTTAACTTTGAAAAGGTTGGATAGTGTAGCAGTAAACTGAGGAAAATGAAAAACAGTCACTACAAGTCTATTTATGTTAGAAAATATCTGTCGACTTGATCCGTGGTACTATATGGTACAGCAGAATCCAATTTCCCATCACGTCTATTATTTATGTACATATATGCCACTATGCCTAGGTGTATGATGAAAAAATCACTTACATAAGCATTGGATCCTCTCTTCAGATAACGTGTTCCAGCATACTGGTTGGACCTTCTTGCAATCAAAGCTACATAAACCGACCGGCCAAATATGCTTACATCTGTGATTGATAGTTAACGACATTTACTTTCAAAGGATTATTTCTAATATGTTCAATATGTCATGATGGCACCAACTTCTAACTGGAAGCCAATTTTACAATTTTCTCTCCAAAATACACCAAACATTAGGTGTAATGTAATGCATTTCCCCTTTTGAGTATCAGATATCAACTACAACATACATATCTCTCACGTATGTAGCATATGATATGAAGTAAGAATTTACTAACGATTTCAGTCCTTAAAATCCTGTCATAAAACCTTCCTAATGTTACAAATTTGAGGTCTGTATAGACTATAAGCCTTTCACAAAAGTATTCCACTGCAATCTCTTTCACAATAACATTTAACACATATATTCAACCTGTTTGGCTGGCCAGAATCATCAGTTTCCTAATCTTAGTTTTTAGTCATATTTCTCAAAGGTCAATAGCCTTAAAGTGTACCTTATGTCATACATTTCAAAAATATATGTTACAAAACTTGCAAAATGAATTCAAATGGTCCAACTTCCATCTTCATAGGACATTCCTGAGCTGAGGTATAAAATGTTGAAGCTTATTCACTCAATTCAAAATGGCAGATTGCACAATAATTTGTGATGGCATTCTTGTACTACTCAAATTACTTTCATTATTTTTCTTTGTTTTTTTCCAAAGCCATTGCACCTTGTCCCCGAATGTGACCACTATCTTACAGTTATGGGATGACTTTACCATACAAGCCCTCTCCATACAACATGCTATGGAAGAAAACAGTAAATTTTTTTCAAGGTTACATAAACATTTTAATTTCAAAAGGAAACAAAAGTAGGTAAATGTGAGTTGTACAAGACAGACATCAGAGATTATTGTGCAATTGTCTTTTACAAATAAAAGTGAATATCCTTCAACATTTTTTATCTCTGCAATGGAATAAGCTATGAAGATGGGAGTTGGATGAATAGAATTTATTTCCCAACCTCTAAAATATATATTCTTGTAATTTTAGACTTAAGGTCCACTTTAAACATGTAATTAGTATATAACACCAACAAATAGTACACTTAGACTATTAGCTATTATAGCTGAAAGTCGTTTCTCTCACAAACCACGTCTAAAGCTTAAGTCTACTATTGTAAGTCAGAAGCATAGATATCTTATTATTGTTATTACATTATTACATCAAAATAAGTGTTGCCATTTTTTGAACAAGTTGGACAAACCCATGTTGCATATATCACCAAATTTGGTTGCACCAACAAATAAAGACATGGTTAAAATGTATAATACAACTTAAACACACAGACATACACATGAAGGGAACAGCCACTATGTCTCTCCACACAGATCACCTAGGAATACATTTGAAAATTCTTCATAATGAATCCCTGGTTATTACTTGGACTTGTATTTCTTCAAAAATTTCTTAAATTTCACATATTCAATATATTACTTGCCATTGTTCCACTTTTTGCTGTGTATAAACTTGAGTACGTAAGAAATTACTTGAATCAGCCAAATCTTGGTCAAAAGAAAGTACTCTGCAGCTATTTTGGTTTGCCTAAATTGAATGTACTGTGGGGACACCATGTATACTATATTCTTTTCTGATCCTTGGGTATCATGTAGACAATGTCTATGGTCAGAATCTAGACAAAGTGTCTTAGTAGCAGTTCTACCCAAATAGCTTTTTATTATCATACTTGTTACAAGTAAAGGATACTGACTTGGCCTACATATCCATGAATAATAAACATCTGCCAGACTGGGTTGACCACTATCTTCGCTATTTCCCAATGGAATGTGTTCCAAACAAATTTTGTCTTGGTATTTCCAAACGACCCACCTGAAAAAATCAAGAGAAAACAAGGTTCTTAGAAACTGAATGAGACACTAGCAAGGAGATTAACAATCTTCACTTTGCTACTGTGCAGCAGCAGTGATATGAGTTTAAATCTTTGTCCTTAGCATCATTCAAAAAAAACTTGAAAATGACTTGATTTTGATATGCTGCTGTAATTCATCTATTATCTCATTGGCAAGTTTATATACTAACCCTCTTTTGTACCAGCTTATTGTTTTGTTTTTCTAAGTTTGTTTTCTACAGTGGTTTCCTTACTTTAGGGCAGACTGGAAAAAATTACTTTTTCTGGTCCTTTATCTTCTTTTCATTAATAGCTATGCTATATGTTGCAAAATATTTCAAATGTTGTTAAACTATGTTGTCTGTTACTTTATTGTAGCTTTTTGAATTGTTTATCCTCATTTGGCCTGATGGTCCTTTTCATTTAAACCAATTAGAAATGTTAATAAATTAAATCAAATCAAACATTGGAAAGGGGAGGGGATACTTCACAATGATACATTCACTCTACTACACAAAGACTGTGATCACAATTTATTCATCCCCGTCTTAAACCCTGTGTAGGGGTGATATGAGTTAAGTCCTACCTTCTGACTGAGGTCCTGTTAAGTTGTACTGTAAGGAATGTGTTAAGTCATATGTATAACTGTAGAGAAGAGAAAAAAATGAACCTCATGCAGAAAGTTATGATAAACAAATGAAGTCAAAATTTTGAACATTACATCTCCATTTTAGAAATATAAGCCTTGATTTGCCTTATAAATGTTGGTGAGGACAGTACCCTCTTTATCATATCAAGGCCATCAATATGGGGCTAATCTGATCTGAAGCAGAAAAACTTGTCAATGCTTTAAAAACACCTAGGTAGGACCTGTATAATTCATTATGCCATGGGGTTGCAAAGGTCATATTGGCTCCCCTCCAAAATGTGCAGAATAATGGCTGCCAGTTTGATTTGCTCTCATATTATGACCACTTAAACCTTTAGCACAAAACTTGAAGTGGTTACCCATTTTCCATTCTAAAGACTGCACTGATTGTATATAAGATTAAACATCATTTAGCTGATTACAATGATATTAGATGCTATTCATATACCCTTGAATTCCCTCCAAGAATCTGGTGGTACTATCTTCATCTCTACCTTCACCACCTTCCGCTTACCAGAACAAACACCTTAGACTGTGCCTTTTCTACTCCTTGTGCATATAAGACATTCCTGTAACCTTTTTGAGGTTCAATTTTAAATTTATAACATATTTATTACATTCTACTTTATATTTTGCAAGTGTCATCCAACATATCACATGATAGCAGGGTTTAAGTAGATTTTTTACCTAATTCCAATAATTACAGTATAGTAAAATTACCACAAACATTTCCGGTAAATTCATGCACAATTACAACACACGTTTGCTTATGCTGATTTTATGAGAAACTGTGGTTGGGAGCATCAAGTGTGATTTTCTGCTAGACAGTGGTGTCCCTGGCATACAAAAAGTTAGTACAACCATGGGTCACTTGGAGTTAATCTGGAGACATATATTTAACCACTGGCCCCTGCTTATTTTCAACCTTGATCTTATAACTAGCTACTGTGATTAGCAACTAAATTTTGGCAGAAATGTACCTGAATGCTTCATCATGTACACCATATTTTTAAGGAAACCAACATAAATATGAACAATGCACCATGTTAAAGTGAAACTTTCCTCTAAAATGGCATTTGACAAGATGCTTACTTTCCACATGAAACTGCATTTTTTTTTTTCATTTGCATTATAGCAACATTTCAAAATTCTTTGTTCGTAACAAATCAAACATTTTCTTCATCTGTATTTAAACTAATCTGCAAAAGAACTGAGAGGGAATCATTTTAGGCAAATATTCAAATATGATAAGTCTCATTTACAGAGTAAATAATACATAACAATAAATTCACCTGAAATAAAAGTTACTGGACAAGTCTATGTTCTGGAAAGTTCTCAAATACCTGAGAAGAAAAAAAAGAAAATTTTAAGTTCAACAATAAAATGAACCCCAGATTTAGGTTTTCCCTTCATCTAAAAATATCAAGAGGACTAAAAATATTAAGTGAAATTACTTGGAGTATAGTTTTACACATTTTTACAACTGGTATTGCTGAAATGCAACCATTCTAGATACCCTACATCCACAACATGGACTGCAATTATGGGATGTCTCTATTTCAGTTTAAATAAATATTCTTGACCCTTTCTTTTTATTTAAACGGAAATTCTGGTGACTTAATTTGAGTTTCATAAAATCTGGGAACAATTTCTCTCTTTATTAGTGAAAATCCCTCCTCAATGTTGCCTTTAGAAGTTATGAATTTTCAAAGAGATTATTTACTTCACACCAGTTATGAACAAGCTATGGGTGTAGGGTTTGAAGGTCATGTGATGAAAATCTATTCTTTTATTTGAGGCCCTCTTAAAATGTTACAAGAATATTCCTTTCGTGTAGAATGTAATACCAAGCTGAAGATAACCACACAAACGACTGCAATGTACAGTAAAGCCTTTGCGAAAAACGTCAAAAATACAAGACGTGTGCTTTTCATCAACACTTCAGAACAAATGACACACAAAAACAAAAAAAACAATCAACAACAAACTAACATAAAAGTTCTGTAAATGTGAAGTACTAAGTTAAATAAAAATTATAAAGCTGTGTAACATGTCAGTCTCATCCCTACAACTTATTTGTGATATACCTCCCAAGTTTGATCAGTGAGTATTTGCAAGATAACATTTTTAGGTAAGATTTTGCACCCCAAGTAATGACTCCACTATGACTCTCAACAACTTCACTGCCCTTTGTCTAATGTCATGGTAAGCCATTTTATCATGTTAAAGGCCAGTCTGTCAATTTATAACCCTTTTCTTGCTAAACAAAGCAGTACATGCATCATGTATTTATAAACAATCTGATGCAAAACTTTGAGAATGATGGTAACTATTATTCTGTATACTAAAAGGGGGCTGGTCTTCATTTTAGAATACAACACTTTTAGTTGTTATAATTTGAGTTATCGCAGTGCTTATGACAATATTTACCTCATTCAGCATGTAAAATATTTTACAAGTCCAATTTGTACATTTATTGTTTATGATATCCTCATAAAAAGCTGTTGAAATTTTGATACACCTCCTACAAAAAATGTGACCATTAGTAACCTTTAAAGAGGTACCATAGATATAGAAGAGTGAGGCTCACAAAGAGCATTGTGAATTTCATCTTTGGCCGTGTTGTCATAACAAAGCTTACTTTCATTCAACATATCTTTGCCACATTTTGTATGATACAGAAAATGATTACAATTATTTAAAAAAAATCCTAATTATGCCATACCTGGATTCATCATTGCTCTGATTTCTTGTTCCAGCTTGTGGAATGTACGTCATAGAAGTATCTTCAATCTTGTAGATGGTATGACCACCAATGACAGCCACTCTAATGAAACAGAATATTCAAAGAATGAACAAACTGAAACAAATTTACAGCTTTCATTTTAAAGGTAAATTTAACTTAATCATTATGGTGAAAGTGTCATTCAATCCCTATTGTATATATGGCTGTCAATATATGCAACCAAAGTTATCACACTTTCTGCAAAACATGAATTTAAATGGAAGCACAATTAGTATACAAAAGATAGGTATTGAAAAAAATTCTAAAAGTTCCTGCTAAACACTTCCAGATTTATTGCAGTATCCACCACTTCACCATACAAGTCAGATAACATTTGCAATCCACCCATGCACTGATTACAGCCAACATGGATGAACAGAAGTTATATGTTTCAGAAGCAGCTCCTGCTTGGCTTGCTCACACTTTCCCAAGTTCTGTAGATGAACACCACCAAAATTTGCCTTCTCTTTTTGACTAGCACTCAGAGGATAACACTGCCGGGAAGAGGGGGGTGTACTATCCCTACTTTCCCCCTCCAGAGACTGCCACTTAACATCCCAAATTTGGCAGACATGAGGTGTATCCCCAGTCTTTAGGGACTTTCCAAAATGCCACGAGGAGTGGAGGATCATTGCCCTGCACCACTGCTTGACAGCTGAGCTTAGCAAAGGCACTGCCTGCCTGAATCGGACAACTTCCCAGGTGGGACAACTTCCTGAGATGGAAAACCAGATACTCATTTTTAATTTTCAAATTTCAACCCCTTTAGCATCACTGCAAACAGCAAAGCTAAACAAGCTATTTTCAGTTCCTAGAAAACTTCGAAGAAATTCCACAAGGGTTTGATCCAGGGACCTCTAGCATGCAAAGCAGTACACTCAAGCCCCCACTCAGCTACACCCACACCCTGCTTCCTCTCTGGTGGATATAGACAGGTATGAAAAGCATTCAAAAGTAGATGTCTTACCAACTGACCTTAGAGAAGACTTGCAACATACTTCATTTTGATAAAATGAAGTACGTTTAAGAAGTTTAAGAAGTTTACCTTAAGTCTAGAATTACAAGAATATATACTTTAGAGGTTGGAAAATGAATTTTTATTCATCCATTTCCAACCTTCATACTTTATTTCAATGCTGAGATATAAAGTGTTGATCACTTGAAGTATGACAAAAAAAAAAATAAATAATAATAATAATAGTAAGGCAAAAAAAAAATAATAATAGTTGACTCATATTCCCTGCTTTTGTCTCCTTCTGAAATGTAAAAGTTTATATAACCTTCAAAATTTTAGTTTTGTTTTTTTTTCCACAGCATGGTGTACAGAGAGAACTTGTATAGTCAAGTCACCCTATAACAGTAGACAATGATCACATTTTTGCACAAGGTGCAGTGGCTATAAAAGTAAAAAACAAACCAGAATGCAAAAATGCATTGAGGTTTTGATGATGTAGTTAGTTAGTTAGATGAGGTTTTACGGCCCAGTTTACAACCAATTGGTTCAAGTGGAGAAGGCCACGGCCTTTTTTCCAGTTGTGGCTCACTGGCTTGTTTTCCCTTACTCCATTGCTTATGCGGAGCATAACGCACAACAGCAGAAGGTTCCATTTCTAAATTCTTTGGTATGACTCCACCTGGGAATGTAAGTTTCATTCCAAAAAACTGCCAAGTTATCACATTTCTTTCAGTCACTGGTAAAATGCTACCTTAATATCTTGGGAAAACACATTTTGTGTTCATATTTAACCCCAGATGACCATTTACCTCTACCAAAAACAATAGGGTGCTTCCTTGGGATGTGGTGTTAACAAGGTTTTCAGAGTTTGATCCCTGGTGACCCCAGATGATCCTTGACCCCTACCAAAGTAATAGGGGTTCTTCCTCTTACCATGACGCATCTACATACTACGTATGAAATTCATCAAAGCTTCCCACCTTGAGATACTGTGTTGACAAGGTTTTCAGAGTTTGACCCCCAGTGACCCCAGATGACCTTTGATCCCCACCAAAAACAATAGGGTTCTTCCTCTTACTATACAAATCTACATACTAAGTATGAAATTCATCCAACCTTCCTACCTTGAGATATCATGTTAACAAGATTTTCAGAGTTTGACCCCCGGGACCTCAGATGACCTTTGACCCCCACCAAAAACAATAGGGTTCTTCCTTTTAACCCTTTCAGGACCATGCACCAATATGTATACCCTCAACCTGGACCAACCACTTTGTACAGTGTGGTAATGAGTATGGGAATGGAATTTCATTTCTTTGTTTTCTCTAAGCAATCACCTTCCTACAAAAGTGTTGAACACAAGTTTTGTTTAGAATTCAGTAACCTTCTGATACCAAGATATTCTTTATACTTATTACCTTTCATAAACTCCGGGGCCAGAAACAAGCGTTGGCCGAAACCCACCATAGCTACATGCTATATTGTGCATACACCAAACAGTTGGCCTATTGGCTAGGCTTAAGGCTAGTTTCAGTGCACATTATCATGGAACATGTCAATAACAACATGCACTATACCATACATGATACAGCAGGTAAATTTGCGCTCTATACAATGAATGTAGACTCAAAAGTGATGGTGCTATGTACATATTCATTTTCTCTAGAGAAATGTGTCTGGTGTGGCTGTTGCCGAAAGGGGACCATGGTACTGTTGCTGGTGTTGCGAATGGCAACGATGGTCCAAAAGGGTTAATATGGAGAATCTATGTACCAAGTTTCAGAAATGTCAGTGTTTACCTTCTTGAGATATTGTGTAAATGAGCAAAGCATCACAAACACATATACACACACACATACACACACCCTCATGCACACAAGTCGATTTTACA
>WURT03116238.1:0-13964 GCA_009936505.3 Holothuria glaberrima
TATTTATGTAAGTTCAAACATTCCTTCAAAAGTGTCCTCTTCTTAAGTAAGAAACCAAGATATTGACAATTTTTTTATAGAAATAGACTGACAATTTTTTTACTTTTATGGAAATGAAATGGGGGGGATTTTACCCACCTTCTTTTGGAAAGGGGGGGGACAAATCCCCCCTTTCTCCCCTTGATGGAAACCCTGAACCTGACAACAAAGATATCTTCACACAGCTGAAGAAATCAGATTTCATCACATCCTACCCACAATTCTTTCAAATGCTCAAAAGCAGAAAATATACTTACACTGCAAAAAAAAAAAACTCCAGAAAAGAAAAAAAATTGTTACAGAAAAAGAATAAAAACTGAAATAATTTGATTCTGTCACTTCAATTTGAAAAACATGTACATTATATACATCCTACACTGCTGGAAACATGAAACACAATCCTGAAATTGTACAAAGACTGATCAATATTTAGACAATCTTTTGCTCTTTGCAAACAAAAACTGAAAATGGAACCCCTTCGAGCACAGGACCCTTTCCCTGGGATGTCAAAATTTTCTATCAGAGAGAGAAGTTGGATAAAATGACAATGGGTCTGCATAGTTAACATTTAATCTATAAAGATTACAGTGACCACAACAAGCAAAGTGCATGGCCCCACTCTATGTAACTCTGTGAGACTTTGAAGAGCTGGTAGGGGTGTCCAATTATCAATTTCAAGGTGCATTCCTCCCCCTACAAAGCCCAGCAGGCTATATGCAGTGAATCAATGACCGCAGTAAACTTTCCATTTGCTACAAGTTGAGCAAACTTTCTGATACTTGACAATTGGGCTTTGACATCAACTGTACCATCTCCCCAGCATATTCACACTGTGAATGTGATAAACAAAAACTTTTTAAATTTTTAAGTTCACCAAACAGTGAACAGTGTGCTCAATACATCTCAAATCATTTCTATAAAATGAAAATAGAGTACAATTAATGCATGTTGTTTCTGAAACAAAAAGAGAGTATTTAATCCAAGTTGCTTCTAACATTCTCAATGTACGAAAGTATTAGATTGTGTGCAATATACGTTGTGGTCACATCACAGTATAAAATATCATAGAAGAGAAAACAAAAATACGTCAGTACTGTAATGGCAATTTTACAACTTATGACAAGTTGCTACTGTAGCATTGAAAACTGTTAATTCCAAATACTACAGTACTTGATACCAAACAACACAAAAAGTACACTTTCCTAAAAAAATGTATTAAATGTGATGCAGGAAGTTTTTAATGGCAAAAAATTAGAGACACATGGACCAAAGATGTAAAATTAAATATAAAGAACTTGTCCTAAGCTAAAAGAGCCTGAAGCATTATTGTGCATGAGAATAAAACTATTTCACACACCACAAAAAGTACAATAACATGAAAGTCATTCTCTAAAATATTTTGATGTGAGCATTCCAGTTTATGACATATTAAAAGAATATCACCTGCCTATTAATTTGACCAATTTTCTGCTCTTTTTATCTATAATTTGCGACAAAATGTTTTAAATCTGCACAATGTATTGGATGTGGATGTTCTCTTGGCTGAAAAAAAATGGTGCCATGGGTAAAATACACTTATGAAAGTTTGAACTACAAACTTTGAACCTAGGTTTGGAATTCATGAAACAAGATTCTACAGTAGGCAAAGGCCTGAGGTGTAGGAGTTCTCAAGACTATGTTCTGCTCCAGGGCCTTGATTCAGTGCTGTGGTCAGAACTTGCAAACTGTTCCATCAAATTTGAAATAAAATTTTTATTAATGGTCGGAGACTATCACTTTCAAAAGCCTCCAGGGTTGACAACAAATCTGGTTCCTATTTCACCTCCATCACTTATGTGTCAAAAGCTATATGAATTCCCAATGCTTTTGGAAAAAATACAGTTTGAAGCAAAAGGTTTTCTCTACAGATGCATTTGACTACAGACCTACTTATTAAATCCAGTTAAAAACTTTCCAACATTGTTGTAGGTTTAGTATTTGAAAGAATTTGTCTCCAGGTTTTTACTGTTTATTTAACTCCTACAGGACTCAGTGGCAAAAATTGATGGTATCAGTTGTAATATTATGAACATTGGATTGCATTATTTATTATTAGTGGCCAGCTTTCAGCCCAAGGGGTACTCTTGTCAAACATTACAAAACCACAAATTATCCCTGTAAGCTGAGGAGGTCAGAACAGACCCAATCACAGTATGCCACTCACCAAATGCACCCTATGAGAAAAATTCTTAAAACAAACATGTAAACCAAAGAATATTACAGACCCATATTGACATATCAGAGATACTGTTAGACTAAAGTAGGCCTGCAGCTAACATAAAATGATCACAAGCCAGAAAATTGTATCATCTAGCTAAAGTAGCTATTCAGTATTAAACCCTCTATGCCACAGCCTCCCCCTCACCTCCCCCTCTCATCTCCATCCTGTGCTTTCACACACATCCTCTTCAAAGGATTTCCACACTTAGCAGGACCCCAAACCATGTGATATGATATAAAAGTAAGTTTAAACAATGACTTAATTACAACCCTAGTACTTCCATGTTCATACTAAACATGATATAACATGATATGGAATGATGCCATAAAATTGAGTTAAAAAGATTTTATCTTTAATCACTTCTTACAGAGCTATACTTTCTTGTGACCAGTCTTTGCCATTTCATTAGAAAATATGACTTAAATACAAGACATTGGAAAATTGCTTGAGCAATGAAGAAGACACAGTCGCCTACAGTGTGAATGCAATAATATCAGCTGATTACTATTTATTTGGGTCTCATCACATAACATGGAAACTGGAGAGGAGCGTGGTTATAAATACAAAATTTTGAAGAGACTAAAAAACCTTCATTCGAAAAAAATAGTAAAGGGGCTCATTGGGTTGACATAGATTATCTTTGTGATGAGTTTGAAGGAAATCATTGCATGATAATGCTTCTAATAAGCCTCTCATGTTTCACTTCCTGCAGTTACTGAAAATGTGGGAAATTGTACTGTTTTTGTGGAAAGGGATTGTATATGATTACTACATAATGGTAAAAAGTGTCTGGTCACAAAGTTGTAATAAATGATTTTAATCATAAATTACCCTGTCATTGCCATTTCAGTTGTGAGTAAGATGTGCAGAATCTCTTAGTTTGATCATTTACCTCAAGATGGGAGTAAATCTCAACAGTTGTGAAAAAATCATGAATTTTGTGAACCAACTCGATAAGCCCCTTTAAAGCAGTTTTGCATGGCATATTACTGGCCCTGCCCAGAGCTTGTTTGTGTATATCCAACCATTACAAAGCTTTCCTTTTACGTCCATAATAGACTGCTTCAGGCCAGTCCAGTTGCCACCTGCTTTGGTAGATTCAATTAAATCCCATCCCAAAATAATACAGGTAGCTTGTCTCAACTAAGATGACTTAAACTTTGCCTAACACTCAAATTAATTTTTTCCTCTATAAACATCATAAAGAATTGTGTCCAGTAACCTTTTCAAAATAACATTGCAAGATGATAATTTCCTTCTTCCCAATCTTCCTAATATTTTTGTTCTTGTAATTTTTTCTCGATTCTTTTATATTCTTTTTCCCCTCACCCCCTGGCCTTTGGCTGCTTATTTCTTACTTCTCCCTCAAAACCAATTGGCCTTCCGGCTCAATCCCAGAAGTCTGTACAAATTGCATGGAGTTGTCTCCCCCCGGGGTCACAAGTGTGCAGTTGAGAATAAATTTGAAATAAAAGATATTGATTCTTCCCTTCTTGTTCTTCTATCAACGGATTCAAGGCCATGAACATCATACACAGTGCTATGCTTAAACCAGATACAATATATTGTTTCATTTTATGGTATGACTGTGATATAGGGGAAAAATCTTTCACCTTTGATGAAGATATTAATTTTCCATATCCAAAGCCAAGAACTTTTCTGACCTAAAGGTCAACTTGATTTTACCCTCCTGAGATTCAACTAAATCAATCAAAGAGCAATTGTGGCAAATTTGATAAGATTTGAATCTCCAAAAATGAGGTCTTAAAAGCTGTCAGTTTTATGCAAGTATTTAATTTATATGTCACCAATGGTACAAAAATCTCCCTCTGATATGCATGATATGCACTGCCCAAACCACAAAATGTGTTTTGCAAAGTGTGCTTTTATCAAAGACGAATTAACAACATACACAAATAAGTCTATAGGTAAACAGGCAGAGTTGTTATTCATTTCTTGTATGGGTCTGTGTAACACCATCATGAAGTGGAAAAGGAGGCGAAGTAGATCACCATCATGAAGTGGAAAAGGATTCAGAACAGATGGAGGGGGCAGGGTATGGGACAACTAATAAAATGCCATATAAATAGAACTGAACCATTAACACCTCAGATACCCTAGGAATGTAAATTAAAGTTTGTGCAGAATTTTGAGAGCAGGGCAAAGGAATATGGTGAGTCTCAGAGGCCCATATTGGAGAAACAAAAAGCAACAATTACAGTGGTTGGAAAAAATATACTGTAGTAAGTAGTTTAGCAGAAGTAAAGCGTACAAGCGGGGCATATGCCCTCCCAATCTGGGCAAAAAAGATTGATAAATTACATTACATAAGTAAATAAAAATTTGGGCAAATTGGTATCAAAACTCGATATGCGGGCAAAAACTAATCTTGCCCCCCTAGGAAAATTGACCCCCGTATACCCATGAGTGTGAGAACAATGTAACAAGAACAATTTGTATATATGTAAATTCTGTCTGGTCGTAAGTCTGATTGCATGCCCCTTCTCAAGTACAAATCCATTCTCATGCTAAAATGTACAGACTGGTATGTCACTTGCGTAAGTCTATATACTGACTACAAGTTAGCTATGCTAATGTGCATTTTGCACAGTCCAAACACACTACTGACAGAGGGAAAAACTCACCTGATTTGCCCAAAGCTGTGTGTCTCCTACAACCACATTTTAGTCTTTGATAAAGACTTTGATTAACAATTTCAAAGACAAGATCAAGGCACTGCTATGGTTGAAGTAAGCGAGTTCACATCTGCTTGTGTGGTACATTTTACCCTTGAGTCTAAACCCAAAACATGTGGGATCTAAGATCTCAACTTTATAAGGCAAAATAAATGTTTTTTCTTCCAGAAAAAAAGTGCAATAAAAACTGCATTTTTAAGTTTATGATATACCGTGAAAACATGATGTATAATCAGGGGAATATGAAAACATTTTAATTTATTACAGCGGATGTTTTGAGATGACAACTGTTTCTGGTTATACCACACAAAACTTCAAAGGACCTGCAAATTAACACAGATACTTTTTTTACAATATACAGTGACGTGTTCAAACCACGTCCTTCATAAGAATTGTACAATTGCTACTTTACTTCAGACTCATAAAATACACAAGGTTGACACATGATTCCACCCTGCAGTCAAAATCACTCCCAAAGAGATGCTGAGAAGGGTGAAAAATATACCAAATATAACGTAAATCCTCCTTCTCCCCTCTTAGGTAATTACAGACAAAATAATACCATAGCCACTGTAGACCTTAAAAAATTCTTCATTTTCCACAGCATTTGAAAAGAGCTCCTCTTAAAAAAAAATATTTAAATTGTGTATTCTGAACATTCCTATATGTGAATGGACTATCACAGGCATAAATTCCTCCCAGCTATTTATGTACATGTATAAGCTATGTACTTCCCTAACTGCCTACAATTCCTAGATCTGGCAAAGAGAGAATATAGAAAATATTTCAAAGCTCACAGACTACAAAACTAGGTAAATTTGGGTGAATTTAATCATGCAGGCAAGGAAAGTAAGCAAAGTTTAAACTGTACCAGTGTTTGTCAAGTCAAACTGGTTTTTTTATGCATGGATGAACAATATTTTGACAGGAGACAAAAGGGGGTTTCCCTTTTTCAGACATTTAGGGGATTTTACTTCTTCACGTTCCTTTTGAGATAATTTTTATTTGCAGAATCCCCACTTTATAATTAGCTAATGAATAAGCTGGTATGATAGCATAAAATGTGCTAGGAATCCCATACTTGCAATATTTTATTTGTACTGTACTGTAGGGCAATTTGCAACACTTCATATAATCTCACAAATGCATGTCTTAATCCTAACATTGTTTTGGGGGGTTTTTAGTACCTAATTGTATTAGAAAGGTTGACATAAAGCCCACTGGAGAAAATTTCCTAAATACCAACTGGATCTACACTTGACAATGAAGACTATTTTCAAATCATGTTTGATGCCTCATAATTGAATTAGGACCCTAGATGTCATAATAGCTTTTAAGGATAATAGCTTAACACACTTCTCTCTTCACATGTTTCAAAAGTGTGTATAGCCCTATATGATCTGTGTAAACTAGCCTAGACAGGGACATGCAAGCCTTAATTTTCCAAAAGTGCGATTCTTGTCCCAATGACCCCAAGATGGAATGTAGGGGTCTGCATAGGCCATATTTTTTCCACACCTAGATGGAATATCTCTCCTCTCATAGGAAAATAAACTAAAAGAATTTTTAAAGGATAATAAACAAGAAAAATTTCAGCTCTCAACTGCACTTGAATGCACCATTTCAAGTGATACAACACTATGATGCATCTCCTATAATACACCTCTGTGGACATGCACTTGACAACGACTGGTTTTTCAGGTTGCAAATTAATTTCCTGACTGTTTTCATCAACTTAATATTTTTAATATCAAATCATCTCTCTTCTTAAAGGGTATTTTCAACATAATTTTGCTACCTTTCTGATATCATTATCTAGCCATTATGAAGCACATAACAATACAGTGGGTCATATCACAATACAATAGGTGTTTAAGATCATCACTTTCGTAAGTGAAAGACATCTGTCTCAATCACCTCTTTTTCCATTAATTGTTTCATATTTCTGAGCTTTCAAGCTTTCTCCTTTAAAGATCTAGGCTTACTGCCTCTTATATTCTTCCATAAACATGTATATATCTCTGTCTGTAATAGGCCCACTCCCTGTATGTACATAAAGCTTGTCCCACTTTAACAGCCTGGTTCTGTATACCTACTGCATCTCATTGCTTAGCAATATTACCCTATGCACTTTAACTTCCGTTTGTTCTTTTGTTAGTTAATTTCTTAATCCTATAACTGTCATCACAACACCCTTTTGCCGAAGGAGCAATACAGAGATGCAATGAGCATGGCTACAACTTTCGCAAGTACCACTCAACACCCATCTAATGAGCTTCTGTCAAGCCCTGATGTCCGGTTCTTCCAGTCCTAGTGGAATTTAAGCAAACAAGACATTCATTTTCTGGTTTGTGTCACTGGCAGCTCAGCTGCCATATGACGCAATGAGTTTAATTTCTATACAGTTACAACCTACAGTACTTTGTCAGGAAACACACTCTTCTGCTCATATCACACCAACGGTTTCATATCACACCAATGGTCCCTTATCAAATATATACGCCTACTCTGTGGGGCAGCATCAATGCTTTATACTTTGCGACTTTTATGCCACATTGTAAAATGTGCTTACCAAATCAGACTTTTAAGAGCCAAAGTATATCAAGGTAGCTTTTTTCCTCGTAAAACAGAGATAAAATATGGAAAGTGTGGTACACTGTGGCTACCCACACAAAAGATAATAGTGTGATACTGTGATGACCAAAAATATCTCTATGGAGAAGACACAAATTTGCTTACCTTTTTCCATTAATGGAAGTCATCATGTGACAGTCACAAAATTCATGACAGGGTATGTTTCCAGCATTCTTGCCTAAAATATCCCCACCATAAATTAAGGCACAGACAGTGTCAATTAGCAAGGGTGTACACTGGGGTATCGTGACATTCCCAACAACTGAGTGACACATGCTGAAAGGTGAGGGCAACTTTAATCTAAAGAGATGGACAAGATGCTATCAAATTTTGCTATTCATGGAAAACTTCTCTCTTTGTTTCGTGATTTCTTGAAACTTTCTCTGCTAAAAACGGAAAAAAGTTTCACATGTCATGATGGGTGGGTCAATTCTTTTTCTTAACCACAGGGTCAAAGTTCACTTCCTTATCCATTCTTATCAAAATGACTCATGGAGTTTGAAACTGCTGTAAGACCTCAACACCAGCTGAAAAAATGACATGAAACTGGTGACTTATAGGAGAGAAGGAACGTTTAAAGACCCTGTGGCTCAAAAAAAAAAACTCTGTCTATTGCAGCATTCAAAATGTCTTCTAACCATTATTTACTGTAGGCCTATCATCCATGATTTGACAGTCTGTTGAAAGTACGAGGATAAAATGAATTAGCAACTTTCCTGTTGAACAAGCTGATAAACAAATCCACTACTAGGTTACACAAAACATATAAATTACTGTTCTCAATATGTAACTCCCAAGGTGAAGGGTCAAATTAGGACAATCTTTTACATTTCCCCAAAATTCTGCCTCAAATTAATCATGCTTTGCCCCTTAGTCCCCCATCCACCCCTTTCCTCTTTCCTCTGAATCAATATGTACTTATGTTCCAGTCAAGTGATATATGTATCTGTTCTATGTAGTATACCATAACGTATCAATGTTATACACAAATGTCACAATCTAGGGTTTCTTAATATAAGTTTTATACTAAAATTTTTCTATTTTACTATAACTTAGTTGCATATATTTCAAACTTTTTCAAGGAAAGGCCAAAATGTGTATACTTTGTATTGGAACATTTTATCTGTACCAACCATACTTGCACACTGTCAATGTCAACTGCAGTCTCACCCTAATAATGTGAAACAAGTCGGTGGCATTTCCATGGCTGCTGTACATAATCAGTCTACGGAATGCCATTGGGGACATTGTGTCATAAGGGAAGTTATTACAGCCCCCTCAGGGATAAACACACACTAAACTGAACAAACCGGAAAAGAGAAAAGGTGTGATAAAAGCAGAGAAAATAAGCACATAACAGAAAGTCAACCCACCTACTGTATTCTTCCCTATCCTCTGGGACGTGTCAAAAGTTTCTTTTTGAAAACTTTCTTGCCTCTCTGAAAATAACCAAAAGTTGGAAAGTGGCAGCATGACCTGAGCAACCATGGAGACAGTGGCACAGTGAGTTGCCACTCTAAGACTGAAAGCCTTCCGCAAAAACAACTTTCAGCTTTCATGATGTTGTAAATGACAATTCCTGGTAGCTAAGTCCATCAAAGAGGACACTGTGAACTTGATAGTGTCAAAAAGCTGTACATGGTATGCTGCAATACTTTTACTTCATTGACTTTGATAGATGAAATTTTCTACTGTACAATGTGCAACAAATCCATAACCCTACTAGGGACTAACCTACTTCTGACATCTTTACCATCGTGTAGTAACAAACTTTAATTTTCCAAGTTACAAAAACGGACAAATTTCTTTGTTTTCAAAACAACAGAGCCATATACACTTAAAAATTAAAAGAAAAAAAACAGAATGTGCTTCACTCTATATTACAACTTGAGTTTGTTTAAAACTTGCTACACAATACTGTAGCAGTACTTGTTTTCTAACTACAAAACAGAGGATGATCTATAGTTCTAGGCGCCCTCTATTGGTAGGGATTACCGCTGTGCTACATTGTCTCTATGTCAGTACATGGACCTATCCATAATAGCTCTGTGGTCAGTACTACTAACAAGAAGGCAAAAAAGTTCTAAACCTTTACAAATGTGTAAACTTGCTTTAAAAATTTGCAAGGGAAGCTTCGAGTATGCAATGTATTTGCTTTTGGATAAGGAGGCCAACAGTTTACGAGAAGAGTACTAGTAAGCATACCACAGTGTGGGGGCAGTGAATTCAGTAAGGAAGGGGAGGAGAAAGAGTTTTTCACTCACCCACCTGCCTCACATCCCATTTTGTCATCACTCCCTGTCCCTAGTTGATCTGCCCCTGGTAAAAGTGCAGCTAATATAACCAGGAGTCTGCTTTTAAAGATCTTCTAACGTTATAAAAATGCAGCCACTTGTGCACATCAGCATACATTCCTTTAAGCCTACTCTTCAACAATGAGTCCATGAGGCACCCCTTAGTATTTCATGGTAGTAGCTCCATGTTGGTTAAGCACTCTCTTCAGATTAATGCATATAAAATCCTAAAATTCTTTTAACTTCTCCCCTCCCCCTCCCCCTGCTTACAAATAAAAAAAGACATAGGAAAACATAAAAAAAAATATGAAAATGAAACAAACTGCATGGCCATGAGCATGGTGATCTGGATTTAATCCTGGCAGGACAGAGCAGTAATCTTTCTAATACGTGAACTTCCTCCATAGCAAGTCAAAAACCAAAAACAAAAAATCAAAGCCAAAATGGGAAGGAACAGATCTCCGATGAAACGCTTCCCCTCAGAAACTTTCTGTTGTCCTCCCAGGGAGCCTTTCAAATAACTTCCTACAAAGTGCAATTAAGATTGTGGGGATGCTTCAGTACTACAACTAATAGCGCCCTTTAACAGTAGTGCAGGGAAAGTTCAACCGTACATGTTGGACTTGATTGAATATGACAATTTGTCTACTTAATTCTGGAGGACTTAACTTTACATTTTATCTTCTACCTTCATCTATTCTCCTGGAAGGCTTCAAAGGTATATCAAATACCCTCATACTTTGGTAAAGAAATATAGCAGAAAGGTAGACAAATATAAAGTTTTGAGTGAGCTACAAATAGTTCTCCCTGGGGGTTAAGGTATTCAAAACAAGGTTTTGACATAAAAGTTGCTATTTCAGACACAAAGGGGGGCACGAGAGGACCTGCCAACCACAATTTTACTTCTGCAGCTCTGATAAATTTATTTTCCATCCAGATGCAAATCGGAAGTAAAACTATGCGTGTCCAAAATTTGTGGGTATCCTCCATCTTGTCAATCCCTTGTCAAGTAAACACCAGAGGAACTGGAGTAGGAAATTGCTTTGATGGGTTGAGAAATGGAACAGTTAGCTAGCTGGTAAATTCAATCATAGATTGATTTAGTGCATCCGGTACCTCTATGTGCTGAACATGATATTGCATTAGCAAAGGTATGTGAAAAACTTGTAGGTATAAAATACAGAACTGGAAAGGCTAGGGTACAGGAGCCACAGCACCTTGTGCGAATATGACAGTTCTAGTCAACAAGATTAGCTATGATTTTATTTGGATTTTCGTTCAAATTGTAAGGTCATGTTCAGAGCCCCATGTTCAGCAAAGACACAGATGCAGAGAAACACTCATGTGTCAAACTTCAGCTATCATCTTGGCAAAAACAGAATTAAAGGGTAAAGGTAGATGGTACCCCCTAACAATATTGGGCCAGCTTGATCCATAAAATGAGTGACGGTGACATTTCATGATGCTTTCAATAGCTTCAGTATGTCGGGTAGCTCCATAGCAGAAGATACTGGCAAACTTTTCCTTCATAAATCTCTTTTAAAACATTCTAGTGAATCTTTAATACTAATCATTTGGGGATCAAACTTTCAACCCTGCTATGCTCTGTACTCACTTCCGTAGAAAGTCACAGCTTTGGAGTCACTTGACAGTTAAGACGGTCCCTCTAAACTCACCTTTTTTAACAATGTTCTTGATTTTTTTTTTATTCATGTTGACATGGTCCATAAAGTACATAGAGCATTGCTTTCCTTTGAATTCAGTGCTATGCAAGATTTATTATTTTGTCATTTTTCATGCCTGTATCTAGACACTTTCAACAGCCTATACTACAGGATTTCATTCAACATAATTCATTCAGCAAATATATGTATGTCTCAATGACCACAAATATTTTGTTTTTTTTTTTCAAAGAAAAAATTGTATCAGTGTTTACATGGAAACTTGAATTAATTGTATGTACATTTCCAAGCCAAAATACACATGAAAATACCCTATTTCCACAAACCAACAATAAAGAAGGGCAAAATATATCCCTGGTAAAAAAATATTGAATAATGCACCTTTAAGTGACAATTTACACCAGAAAATAATAGTACAGTGACCTTGTCCAGACACTTCTACCAATGTGCACAGTAGAACCAGGGAGTTGTTACATATAGCAACTCCCATTTGGTAGGGCCAAAGATTTACAATGGAAATTACATGATTCTGAGTTACCAAATGCCTAGTGTTGTATGGTTCTACATATGAATTGATTCCATAATAGCACAACAGTGTAACTGAGAATATTTGTGGAAAAGCTTTAGGGAAAGTAATATGTGTAGGTACAGGCATAAGCATAGGGATAACCAAATATGGACTAAATTAGACATTAGGCAGGCCTCAATTTTAAGGAAATTTTATGGTCATCCACTGGACAACTTGTCGGCCTTTGTTTGGTTGTCCAAAAGAAAATTCAATAGTCCACAAAAAAATTTGGCAGCAACCCTAGAAGCAGCCTATTAACTTGCTGCATGATCTTTTGATGTCCAATGGACATTACGTGATATTGCCCTTACTCAAATCGCTTACCACTGAACAGTGCAAAACCCGACCTCTGGCCGACAAGTCCGTATTTTACTTGACGTTCGCACCTACAGATTATATCCCCTGGGACGCTTGTCAGGTTTTATAATATTTCTATTGATTTTTCAAAATTTTAGGGTATAATCTGTAGGTGCGAACATCAAGTAAAATCCCGACTTTTCAACCGGAGGTCGGGTTTTGCACTGTACAGTGGTAGGCGATTTGAGTAAGGGCAATTTCACATAATGGATAACCAACCTACCATGTTTTGGTTATCCTTCACAAAGTTTGGTTATCACATGCCACCAGATGACTATTAAAATCTAGTCCTGTTAGGTGAAGAGGTGGTTGGCTGTGTCATCAATTAAGGTTAAGATTGTTAATGCAAAGTCTACAACAATACAATTTACAGTTGAAATGATTTTAGCCTGTAATATCAGCCAAACATGAAGAAAATACTTGATTATTGTAATTTTATTAGTAAGTAGTGATTCACTGACCTACCTCTCACATTTCCAACTGTTCTTCCTGCTAACTGTAAAACTTATCCATCACGATACCTGGACTGTGTAAACCATTTCAGCTTTGCATGCCCCATAACTTACTGCCAATCAGACATTAATATTTATCACTTCAATGCAAGTTTTCTCAAACCCAGGGGGCAAACAAAACAGTTTCCAATAACTTATTGACCATAAAACATTCAAATCTCAACCACTTCACCCATACTCAAATGCTATATTGCCCCTTTTCAAAATATTTAAATTTTCATTATCCTATCAACAATAGTCTTTGTGTACGGCAAGCCATTTGAGCATTTATAGCAATCGCAGTTCAATAGAAGACATTCCATGCATACTTTGCAGAACTGAGCAAGTCCACTTTTACACCCTTTTCATCCCCATGCAATTTTTAATAGGTTTGTAGCAACTAAGATCAAAGCCCAATGTACCTACAATATCCAGGCTGTATAAACTGTAAGCTTCTTATAACTGTGTACATTCCACCCACGTGCACAAACTGACGGATCGCAAAGAACGGAGTGAGGACAGATGAAATAATTAAGATTAAAACAAAGTTTGTTTTGCTTGCAGACTTGACAAAGTGGGTGTAAGATAAACATTGAAGGATATTTGTAAAGTAAAGCTCCCAACCAGAGTCAACCACTTTTTAAAGATGATGATGTGAATCAATACTTCTGACAGCATTTTTAACATATAATGCTCTAGTAACACTTTCAACTCGTCAAGAATGTGGGACTTCTTTTCAGTGGCATTCTTCTCATTTCGTATCATTAACTTCTGTATCTTCTGAGGTAAGTAGCAATCATCTAACCCCATAGCCAACCCCTTTCCCACTCTCATTCCAAAACCACAACAGAAGAAAAGTTTCTGCAAATGGATCACAATGACCAATTATTCTCCATACTCTCTGCAATGTAGCACAATTGCTTAATGTTTGTCATCATGACAC
>WURT03116238.1:14064-28419 GCA_009936505.3 Holothuria glaberrima
AATGGATCACAATGACCAATTATTCTCCATACTCTCTGCAATGTAGCACAATTGCTTAATGTTTGTCATCATGACACAAGCTTGCAATGGGCAGAATTTTGGAAAATTGGGTAAGAAAAAGGTTAATTAATGGTTCTGTAAACTTCACAGGTATTGAGTTTTATGTGGTTTAGGGCCAAGGTGTATACCACTTAATATTTTGACTATTACCATTTTTTTCTCAAGAAAAGATGGGCTGCAGCCTACCCATAATCTTCCTCTTCACATAGAATAATTATCTCACTTATCTGACATGGCACAAATTTTTTTTATCCAGTAAACCCACAACGCTGAAAAAAAATCCATTGGCAATGATAGATGAGGCAGTACATTTCTTATAATACTAAAGCACCCATCCTTTGATAAAAGTTATAGGACTCCTAGGCCTGTCCTTTCAAGAGGCCGGAGATGACAGAAATTTTAATTTGGAAAAGGACAGTTATTAAACTTAATTCCTTCAAAAAACAAAGTTATCATTGAATCTGGAAGGTCAGTGACAAGTGCTGCTGTTCATCTATTTTTTGAAGATTTGTACCAAGAAAGCACTCCATCATATTATGTGAATTACTGCCTCACTATTGAGTTTTCAAGTGGAATTTTAAGAGTGATGAGAAGCTGAAAACTATCATGAGAAGGGGTTTAAATTCTTGATATTTATCAGTAACCAACAACTTTTTACTTCCTGTACCTGGTATATTTGCTTCCATTAGCTGGCAGGATTATTTAGGTGACCACAAAGTTTACCCTTAACCCATTGAGGACACCACAAGGGGAAGTCATAAGTAACCACAGTTAGGCCTATAATCTTGTTTTCCTAACAATTAGTTTTGACTGTTAGGTAGTGTATTGATTGTAAGGCTAGCTTTGAATCTTTTTGATGCCCTGGGATGTGACTAAGTAGAGAAAGAGACATTCCTTTTTGGATGGGTGACCCTATGATAACCCCATCCAAGGTATATTTCAATATATTTGAGGAAGAAAAACATTTTGACCTCCTTTATACTCGAATGCTAAATGGCACTGGCCCTGTTTCCACTTTCAAGGAGAACACCGAGTCTCTTGTAGGTCTAGATGAAGAGCTCCCTTTAAGGCCCAGCTTGATGACAGTCCAGAAGATTCTTCTCTTTGGGAGAATACCAAAATTTTCCCAACAGCCCAGGGCAAAACTAAATGCATTTGCAGTACAATGCAGTACTGTATATAGGCTAGCTAACCTAACAGAGCCAAGGTTTACCAAGTACAAAGATCAGGCAAGAAATTGCCTTTTCCTTGAAAACAGGCCGGGAAGCCATCACTTAAGATGTAGCTTTTTGGTAACTGTTAAAATATATGTACCAAATACACCCTTAATTGCATAACATTTGACCAATGAACTTTGCAAGACTTAGATATGAAGAGACAGGTGGTTGCCAACAGCAGCACTGCAGTCCCAATGTAGTGCACAAATATGCCAACTTCAAATCATGGCCCAGCTAGGAATGATGAGTGGTCATACTAACTGTGAACTTGTTCCACTTGTCTCAAAATTTCTTCCTTCCAGATGCACAAGGTGCCTGACTGAATACATAAAATAGGTTGAACTTGCATGTTAACCTTTCCTATTTTTTACAGCTATTCAACTTTCACAATGACAAGCTTTTGACACATTTGCTAAACAACTTATCATACCTCACATTGCTTCCTGTCACCTATCTATCTATCACCTAAATTTAGTACAAATTTTTCTCTTCAGTTTTCTAGGCTGTTTACAGGAACTTCAGTATCCCTGGTGCACGTCGTGGATCTCAACTCTTTCTCTGAAATTCCACTGCACGATCAATTTGACCATATTAGGCTTGACTAGTCCTCCATGCAGAAGGTAAGAGTCAAAGAGGTATTTTGGCATTAAACTGGCAGTAACACTGCCATGGAATCTGGGCCAAATGGTGTTTCTACCGCTCTGTCAAGTGGGGAGGCAATAAAAGGAAAGTAAAGGCCCAGGGTTGTAAGATATCAACAAACCTCTTAGGAGTACATTGTTTGTAGGGTCAAAACTTCAAAGTCAAAAGTTTTTTCTCATTTTCTTGGATCTTATTCTCCCCAGTGCCAGCTGGATGCTTGATAACCTACTAACAGAAAGAAAATGTGTGGAATGTACTTTAGGCTAGCAGGTAAACGCTTTGTCAGTATGCCACCTGTTGTAGTGATGCGCAACCCACCTGCAAAATACTATTACCCTCCCATTAATTCCTATTTGATTCTCAGCAAGTGGTCAGACATTTAAAGGCGCTTATCAGGAGACCAGAGACTAACACATCCCCAGCTAGGAAAATTGGTAAAAAAGAATGAAATTGTAGCTCTTGGGTCTCTAAAAGACCCTCATAATATGTCACGCCAATTACCCCGTCTGTGGGATGGTATTTTTGAGGTCCAGACTTGTGGTTATGATTAAGTGAAAAACAATTCCCAGGTGATGTCACTGATGCATGAAAAAGTTCAGACGGTTATCCCTGCATTTTTTCTTGTCAATGGTTCTTACCAATATTCCTGTATTTTCCCTTCATTCACAATAAAAGACAGCAATTCAAAGAGATCAACAACATGTGGATTCTACAAATTTGTCACTTTTATAACCACAACAATTTAATTGAGATTATAACTGAATGTTTTATTTTGAATTTGAACAGTATCATTTTTAGCTTTGACTACAGATAAATTTATCTTCTCTTGAATGAAATATGCTAATCTAAATAAAAATGTTTCAATGTAAAGTGAACAGAATGTAGACAGGCTTCTGTGAAAAACTTTCAAATTAGGCATGCAAACTTGACCTCAATGTATGCAGAAGGCATGCTAGTACCACTGCTTACATGCTAATCAGTATAATCCTGCCTGTTGGAAGGCATTACTACTACATTAACTTTCAGTACAAGACAAATAACCTCTGATCCTTTTGTTTTACATCCAAGCCAAGAGTGCAAGGGCACCACATGAATGTAAGGGGAACATGTAACATGGTTTTTCTCATGCCCTTCCTTTTAACCAGCCTCTTTAACCTTCCCCCCCCCCCAAAAAAAAAAAAAATCCCCCTCTCCCCCCCCCCAAAAAAAAACAAATAACAGATAGGCCTATTGATATAGATACAGTACTCAAGAACCCATGTCTTAATAAAAAAAAATTACATAGCACCTTTTATGTGGAACCTATCTTTAGGGACTGTTGCATTGACTTACAAATTTATATCCCCCTATACTGTAACTAAGGAAATATTTTTAGAATGGTGCCGGTGTCAATTGCTCCAGGCTTGGATCACTTTTAATGAAATTTGAAGAGTTAGTCGGTTCAGTGTACAAAGAGAGGTCCTTACCGCCTTTGTTGTACCAAGGTCCATTTTTGGACAAAAGAGATAGTAGCAAAAACAAACCTACTGTGAAAAAAACAACGTCAGGTGACAATGAAGATAATCAAGGGGTCAATGGCATGTGGTCAAACAAGCTGGTCAAGTGCCTGGACCCTGCCAGAAGTAATTATGTGGAGTCTTGTGTGATCATTGATATTTCAAGTGTGGGCTGCTGTCAATGAAGTTTCAGGAGGAGCAGGTACTCCAGGAAGGGCTTTTGGCAAGGTCACAAGTCCCCTCAGACTCTGTTTAGCCCACCTTAGAGGCTGTTGACAATCACCGACCAAGGAATATGCCACACAGGCTGCTATAAAGGTAAGGAAGTTCATGAGTATCTTGAATTCCTGATTAGACTAACATAGTAACCCAATGTAAGCTAATGTACCAATGCTATCTTCATAAATGACAGTATTTACAATCCCTGCAAAATTTTGGCAAAATTATTTAGGCAGGTTTGCACTTACAGTAGATTTAAAAACCCAGGTTCTTCATTCTCAGATTGTATATTAGGGCTTAGCCTACAGAGAACAATAGAACATATAAATTCAAAATGAAATTCATTCAATGTAAACCCTGTCATGACTTCACTGACTCACTAAAGTTTTCAAAAATTTTGTTGTTTAGTATAAAATTTTAAGTTCACTGTGGGTAATCCAATTATAGCAAACCTGTGGTTTCAAATTTAAGCCATATATACCTAGGCAACAACACATGTAGCCTAAATGCTGTATACATTGCACCTGCATGCCATAAAAAATACAAAAGAATACATACAGTAACAATGTAACTTCTGAACCAATTCTAACATGCAATGTAGACTTGTTACATCCTCTTTCATCAGTCACATTAACAATACCTCTAATCTCGTCATTTTCTCTTATAATTGCCTATTTCCTTGAAAATGACAGAATTTATGAAATCGTTGTGTATGGAGCCCTCAAAATCTATAAAAGTTGAAAGGCCGATAATGCCACCTATGCTAAGAGTCTGCCAGATAGGTTTTGTCAGGCAATCAGGGGAAATAGCCTACATATGTAAATAGGAGGTAAGGAGGAGCATAATAGACTCTATAAAACCACAACTATTCACTACAGACTGTTGACCTATTTTTGACTCCATGACAAAATTGATATAATTATTTCATATCATATCATTTCATGTACCTTTACATGCTTTCAGGTTTGTGACCCTTCCTTTGCTACACCTCAGTGCAACAATAACAATTTCAGATATATATAAATAGAGCACAAAGCAACAAGCCCAGATGGTTTTGATATTAAAACACCTCATCACTTCAACTTTCTCAGAGTTTAAAATAATTCACATTTTGTTTGTTTCCAATCTTTGCTACTTTTTTAAAGTTTTTGAGGTCTTCATACACCTATAAGCCAACATACCTCTTGTTTACACCATGACATTACGGATACTGTTAAAACCCTTCGTGAATACAGCAACCATACAACTCAGGATCCCTACGAAACTATCACTTGATAAAACCCATTCTTTTGTTATTTACCCACAAAATTCTCCAGGTATCACAAAATATACCCAAACCTGTCATAAAATTGTCGCTAAACCAGCGTACATGACTTCAATCAAGAATTTCAGCAGAGTGATTACCTGAAACTGCCTTTTTAGGGCCACAGGTGGAACTGCGGTATCCTGGGACCTGATAGGTTCAAATGTATAACAACATGGAAAGCAATGGTTTCCTCTGTACTTTAAGTAAGGTCAATTCCAGTTCAGAGAGATAGGGCCAGTGAAGCAGTCAAGTTAAAGGAGTACTCAGTTTACATTCAAATATTTGCTCCCATCAGATACATATAATATCAATTTTAGGTTATTAATCTCATTCTTTACATTTTGTGTAAATTTAAACTGTTTTCAGATTTAAAGGTGGTTGGTAAGCATTGCAAAATATGAAATATTCAGCAAAGATATTAGGCCTATAACTTGCAATTGATTAGAAAGGGCTTTACCAGTTAGATGAGGGGGACACAAGCTACAAACGGCAGAGAGCTAACCGTGTTTTGGGGTGAGTGGATCAGTTTATACAGTCCTAACATACAAAAGCAGGAATATGATGAGAGGCAAGATGTTTTGTAATTATTTTTTGCCACAGATTTTCTAATGTCAATCATCATACAGGGTAAAGTAGGGTGACTGACCACATAAAACATCTATTTTGTCGTTGTAAAGCTTCTGTACTGTAAATTTCCTTTCGCTGCATTAATTATTCCAGGGACATCTGACCCCTGGCTATTAAGTCATTTTGTTCCAAATTAGCACATACCTTTAATATTATTTCAGTTTGTGTCACCTTTACTGTTGTTGTATAACCCAGTATTTACCAAATACTGTCATTCTACTTAAATGATTAACACTTTATAGACACTGTAAAGTTTAAGCTTCTACTAAACCACCTGTTTAGTTTGATATGACTTTAATATGTATTAAATGTAGTATGCCTCCCATCAGATGGCAACTGGAAGTAAATAGCAGGTACTGTAAGGATGGAAATATATATTACCTATTATGAATAAAGTCATTGTGATTGGTAAAGTCAATGTCCAAAAACCAAGCATTAACAGACCAATTCACTTATTTTGCTGATTTAAAATTCTGGAAATCCCCCTCCCCAGAATTTGAAATCCCCCAAAAAATTTGGAAGGGGGGAATTTCCCCCTCCCCCAGTTTCTGAGCCCTAGCATAAACACTACTGTACCTGCATTGCACATCTATGACAGTACTGTAACTACTACTATTCCCCCATTTTTTGCCACTGGGTTACTGCATGCAACAATAGTATAGATATGTAAATAGAAGGTAATTAAGGAGGAGCGAAACAAACCGTTATTTGTTATTTAACTTTTACAGCTGTAGCCTTGAACAACTATTTGCTTACTTGCACACAGTGTACTCATACACAATGTTAAACCAATTAACTTGATGATCACTACCCAGTCACTTCCCGTCTATGCATGAAAAATATGTAATCACTTGAATCACCAAGGGAAGTTCGGGTAATAATACTCTAAAGGTCAGCCTAAAAGACCACAAATGTTCAATTTTGTTATGATCAACTGTAACATTTACTGAATGACTGCGACATTAATTATGATGAAACAAGTAAAACTGCCAAAAAGAAAAGGTGTTCCGGCCAGCTCTAGAAATATTTCACTGTTTCACCCATAAACGCCGCTCGACAGCTCCTATGGCGCCCAACACAGTTGCCAGTGACAGGTATAGAGATGACCTGACATGTACTATTTAGCTGTGAAGCGGACGACAAAGACGGCGATAAGGAACACACTTGTCCCATAAAAATACTTGCCACCCCAGGTAGCGAATGTCGTAAATAAGAATTCAAAAGTAACATTCTTCAAAAAAATGTTTGGCTGTGGTCCTTGTGACTGCTGTGCTTTTATTCACTTTTTTTTCATCTTTTGTCAGATTTTCAGCAGGTGCAAGAGGTATTCCCTTGAGCGTTGTTCTAAATAGAGCTTATCCCCCTCTACAGTAAGCATGTAACACCATGCAGCTAACCTTAAAGGCCTATAAACTGAATGTCAAGGTAAATTTTTTATGTAATACTAGATTGAGTACAGAAACTTTCAGTAATGTACAACATTTCTATGGAACAATTTACCAGATGACACACAGTACCAACTTGCTCAAACCTCTCTAGGTTTTAAAGAAGTAGAACCTCCTTGACTACATTCTGCTCTGTAGTCTATAGAAGATGCATGCTCTTCAACATAACTAGGTCAATGTAACCTTCAATTTGGATATTTTCTACACAACAATCACAAACTTTAGCACTTGATTCAAATGCAAACAGTGAAGTAACTTTACACTGATGGGTTCTTTCTTTTCTTCTTTAACTTATTCTTCTTCTTTCCTCTTTGCTTAAAATAAAACCAACTGAGAATTGAAACAAAACATTTCCAAGGTTCCACAGTATTAATCTTTTCTGTCCGCTTTCATCTCCAAGAATTCCTGCAGAGGATGTTTACCAACTTGTCATGTTAAAGTCACACAAGAATAACCTTCTACGCTTTTAACTAAATCCAGATCCTGACATTCAAAACCATCAGCTGAAGAACTCTTCCCGAGCTAAAAAGTCCCGAGAAATGTAACGGTGATGACAAATTATAAAGCAGTGAAAGCTTGCAACCATACAATGCCATCCATCATACATTAAATCAAATGTCACAAATCTGAGAAAAAAACAAGAAAATGACCTTAAAAATAGTTACAACACAGCCCCATAGATTTGTATGTTTCCTCTCTGATGTCTTACTCCATATATCTCTTTCCCTCTGTCTCAATGTGCTATTTAATATGTTTCATTCATTTCATTTTGGGGAAGGGGAGCCAAGCCCTGAGGATGGGAGAGGGGATGATATTCATGCTCATGATGATCAAAGGAATAATAACCTTTCCCCCCACATACAATGTTATGTACATGCAGGACAAAGTGGCAAGTCGAGACACTTTCTTGCATGGGGGGTGGGGGAGAGTTGGGAAAGTAAACATGATGCTGTAACTGTGGTCTTGAAGGTTATTTACTATATGTTGGGAAACCAGTTACCACACCCCAAGTATTAAAGATATGTTCCCTTTTAAGTTGAGAGGTCACAGCTCTCCTTAACAAATATCATGAGTGCTATTGTTAGAAAGATCTTTTTACTGTCAGAACAGAAAACAAGTTGATATTAATACTTTTTCCTTTCAAAGGAGAGAAAAAGTATGCCATTATTTTTCATATCATTACCATGGCAACATACCTCTGGGAGACAGAAGACTCGCATTGAATAATATAACAATATCCTAGCCTCAAAGTATGACATTCCAACAGGTAAACAGATCTTGTAAACTTTTCAGAATTAAAGTTAAGACCATTCGTTCTGGGTGGATATCATTTATACAGGTTAACCCAACCCCAGGGATTTATTTGAAAAAAAGCAAGTTTCTGAGTAGATAAATGTGACTTTTACATTGTGAGGTCACTTCACTTCATTTCACTCTTTGCAAAGGAAACCTCAGGCAAACATACTAAGTTTTTAAGTTGTTACACTCTACATGTTCTTTGGGCTTCACACTGGCATGCTCAATAGTAAAAGCATAATTTATACACAATTCTGGATTGGTTAACTTCTATGAATATACAGAATTCAATTAGGAATGCAGAAAGGCAAAAACATGTATTTCTTCATTTTTCCAGGTCAGCCAAAAACAATTATCTTAATAAGCCTTCAACTGAGCTCAAAACAATCTTACCTCACTGACCATTCCAACAAGCCCACAACCAAGGGGAGACCGGGATTGGTGGTCTAATCAAATGGGAGATTGTTAATCAGGGATGGGGTGGGCAAGGGTTGTGGTTGGTGGTGACTCCTCTACCAAAAAAAATCTAACATTATCACTGCCTTGAAATGCATTTAAGTATCCCCACCAGAAAAAGAATTATTTCAGACCCCTCTAGAAGCATCTTACACTGAACAGTATCTTGTCTGGGACTGTCTGACTATGGGCCTGCATTTCAATGAACTGTTCTTGGACCACATACACAATGACAGACACACACATACACAAGCACAAACATGGTCACACATGTATGATGTATCCAAAGCAAACAAAAATATAAAATACAATCTGAATTACTTTTACAGCAATGAAAAGAACAAATATTTTGCACAAGTTAACTTTTCACATTTTAGACTGTACCTATTACTGTACCTAAAATTCCAAACATTTTGAACTGTTCCTCATTTTTTAATCAATTGCACATTAGGGACACTGTCACACCTAGGTGTGGACAAGAATATGACTGACAGGAAAAGAAACAGTGATTGTCCTCATATTTCCATGGCAACAATAACATGATGATTTGTGGAGGTAAACCTTGACAGCAGCGCCAAGTCACAACTTGATGAAAGTATAAACTGCAGATAAATACAGTCGTTTACCTTTCCCTTTTAGATAAGCACTTGCAATGATTAAACTAGGTCAATAGTTCAATGAGTCACACCATGGCCACTATTAAAAAAGAACTGGATGTGGAAACAGAATTACAATGATTCTCCCATGAATTCAATGAATTTTTAACAATGTATGACAAGAGACCTGTTCTTATCTTAAAAGGTACTTTTGGAAGGGTGAAATAGAGCGAGGGTGATATTTTGAGGTGTTGGGATATGTATCTATAGGGATACCGTTTTGGTCTCGTTGGCGTCAACTTGGTGGTTGCAGTCAAATGGAAGGTTGTAATCGGTGATGGGGTTTGGCCAAGGGTCATTGCTGATGTTTCTTTATGGGGGAAGGAGAAACAAGGAGTACCACACGATAATGTCAACATATGTGATCATAATCTGTGGTTTCCTTGATCTGATGCTCATGATCTGATCTGACTCAAGATTGTCTTTGGTGCTGCTCTTAAAACTTGATTATGACTGATCAAAGTTTAAAGCACAGTTGGCTTAATTAGGCCCCACATGCATATCCTAATGATAAACATGCATATAAAGTAATACAAAAAAAATTCACCTATTACAAAGGCATTAATGTTGACAAAGAACATTCTTCTCCTAGGAGCAGGCTCAGGGGTACAAAGTCCACTTCTAGAAATACCAGAGTATTCAAGGTACGAGGGAATAAACATATAGCCAAATGTATGTACCTACTGAATATATTATATGTGTGCCAATAATACATTCTGTATTTTTTGTTTGTAATTGATAGGTGTCTTTATCTTTTTATCTCTAAAATTCCAGAAATTATTTCCAATTATATTGTTTAACCATACCTTCCATTTTATATCACTAACTTTTATCACATCCACATTCCTGTTACATTACAGAGGACTTTGGACCATACAACTGCACATATAATTTACTATGCACAGTTTGGTATGTCAGTGATTCCTTTCCAGTTACATCACCTATCAATTTAAAAAAATATGGCAAAATATGTGTAGTTAAAAATAAAAGATAATTCACTTTATTATCAACATAACCAGCATGTACATCCAAATTTAACATTTTTTAAAACTGCCCAAATTTTGACTGGGTACAGACTGGGTACAGTTGAAAGGGGGAAGGGAACAATTACATTCCACTATATGCCCCAAAATGTCCTAATAAGTATAAAGCAGCCTGTCACTACATTCAGTGACAGACTGCTACATGCAGTGATTTATCACCCCCCTTCCCCCAGACAAAAGGGGGAGATAAATCACTGCAACAGGGGCATAAACTATGGTCATCCTTTGCATTCTTAAATGTCTATGGCATCGACTTGCATACAGGGTGGGCACAGGAATCTGCATAACATGTGCATCTCCCCCATTACTCCCCCCCCCCACCCTTGCTTTCAGGTGCCCTCGTCAAAGGGTGGCAACACTCGATGCAAAAATATAAGAGAAATAGAAAGTGAAGAGGAATGTAGGGGTTAATGAACTAAATGCAATGCTAAAAAAAGTACTGCCACATTATTCCCAAACATTCTGGACAATAACTTTTATTTTTGTCTGTAAACTCAGGGGTCGTAAATTAGAAACTTTACCACAGTTTATAGGACTTCCTGTGCACTTCAGACTTCCTTCATATTTGTGGTTCTACTTTGACAAGGCTTTGTTCACTGTTGTGAATGCAAAGTGATTACTAATCCTTGATTGTGCTTTAAATTCATGACAACCTGTTGTTTGTGCAAAATGATGTTTGGATAGACTATGAACAGGACAAGGTGGTGGGTGGGGAGGGGGGAGGGAGGGAGGCGGTGGAAGAAACATTTCGGGCAAAATCTTTGAGTTCATACTTACCAACAATACTGTTACCATCACCAATAAGGAAGAAGCGCATAACAAACATTTGTGGGGGTAGCAATATCACTTGCCTTTGTCTCTCATCATTACCTCCTAAATGCTTCAGAATTTAAAGGTATTTCAATAGTCATCAAATTTGTTTTGATACAGTAAATCAGCAAAGTCTTTGCAAATCCCCTCTAAATTGCCTCACAAGTACCTCTGAAGATGTTTCAGAACGTAAACATACATGTATTACTAATTAAAGGTACAGCAAGGAGTAATTTTCCATAAATTTAACAATTCAGTAACTATAACAAAAATACTGTCACGTGATCCAAAAGAACCATTCATGAATTAGGATACCAGGTTATAAAAATTCTAATTAAGGTGACCGCATTTTCCCTTTAAATAAAACATGCTATCAGTCAAATTAAAGTTTTAGAGTACAGTATACCATGGTAAGTCTAGCCTACTTCCTATTAGTGACATTTTTTTATCGTTTTTGGCCACTAAATTGAACACTTGTTGCTGAAAATTTTACTCCTTAGTTTAAAAATTGTGTAGAATTTTTTTTCCTGTAATATTACAGATGAAATATACTTGTAAGGAATTAAGATTCATCTAACACAAACCAAAGGTAGATCTAAAGACAAGAAAGCATAAACCTTTGCCTTCAACTCTAAAACAACATAGATCTACACATTGAGAGCAGACAGATTTCATCAATCAACACTCTATATATTGCTTACTACTAGGGAAAAAAAAGGCGGCACCATGTCCCTGGTGGGGGGCAACTGTTACTACAGCAGTTGATAAACTTTCACAAGATACATATGGAGTATGGGAAAGACTACATGACTTGTGACATCATTAAATCACTTAACTTCCAAATGATTTTATAGTTTTACATCAAACCAAAGATGATTGGATCTTAAATTTGTGGTGCTTTTTACTTAGATTTAGGAAACTAAAACAATGACCTTGTCGATAATGACTTACGTATTATGCATCATTCTTGCTAAAACAAGAAATAGCAACGGCCTTTTAATGGTGTTTCAAAAAACAAGTTACACAGAAGCTTACAAAGAAGTTTTACAAAGTTAGACAAAGAGCTGAACAAGTTATTGTAACAATGCCACTGTACATAAGTATCAAGGTTTACCCTTTTCACAGTTCAACTTTAAATTTATGGAAATTTAAATTTTTTTCTACCAAAGTTTAATTGACATTTGGACTTAGAAACTTCTACAATCATTCTTATCTTTAGGCATGTATACATATTAAGATGATTTTTCCACGTAACTTGCATGTGGTCGCACACATGCCAACGCAGGAGGTGAAATAAGCAAAGCTTAGCTTTTTGTGCATGATTCTCTCACATCAACTTGTTTATTATTTCCCAGAGTAGGAATGTTTTGGATTCCAACTTCTTCTATCCAAAATGATTTACATCAGTTGGAAAACAAGACAAAAGCATGCTGAAGCTGAATTCTAAACTAAGGACCAGATTCAATACTTGTAAGATAGAGTACTTTGTACAAGAAATGGGACTGGGAAATGTCCAGCTATAAATAAATACTGGCAATGGTCCTAATAAATTGCTATTCACTTGAAAGCACTTAAGCTGGATTTAAACAATAAACACACCATGTTTTACAGTTCAGGAACCTTAAAAGTTAAGTTCTAGTAGCACATTCATGTTTTGTAGTAAATGAGTTGCTTCTTCCTTAATTCCCATAAAAGCTGAAAGCATACATCTAGACCATTTTGTAGCCTATATACATGCCTTTTCTACGTACCTCATACTCCCTTTAACGTTTTGACTGAAGCCTAAAGGTATATATATAACATCAATATTATATAGCTTTACATATTCATATCCAACCTGTTTTACTCACTGTCCTTCAAGTTACCCTTCATTATCATTTTTTTTTTTTTTTTTTTTGGGCTCAATGCTTCTAGCTACTACTCAAGTCTTCCTCTGCTACAGTATACATCTCTCACTAATGAGATTTCTACTTCAACATGATTTGAGCTACAGCAGTATAACCACATCTAAGATAACATTAATACGAGTATGTGGACTTTGCAGTTTAATTTATCAAAACAATCCTACTCAGCAGGGCAGTAACCATTTGTTGCAATTTATTAGACCTTATTACTGTAAATTACCACTCATGAAGTTATCACACTTCCCCTCCCCCCCCCCACCTTTTCTTTTCTTTCTTTTTAACCTCTCTCTACATTTTATGCAATATACTGTAGCTTGCATCATATAGACCATGGTAGCTCCATGGTGGTCAGCCAGCCTGTTCAACTAGGACTAATTGTTTTCCGGATAATTACACTTTTATCGGTAAATTTTGCACACTACCTGTGAGCAAAGTGCATTGTCCTCACAAGGATGTGAAAACTTTTACTTTGAAAGGCAATGGCTGGCAATATTCTGTGCAAGCTGATGGTATTATTTTTTTTGTGGAGACAATCAATAGTAATGATAACAATTGATTTTTAAAGACCAAAACTGTAAAATGCTGCATTGTATGGGAATACCTCACCTAGTCTTTCATAAATGTACAAAAGCTGAATGACAGAGTCATCGTCAACAAATTGCGCAGGAAAAGAGGAGCCAGAGACTCAACAGGTCAATTAGATGGGCACTCTTTCAGGAACTTGAAACGGGAAACACTTGCTGAATAACGACTCATGTAATGAGGAACAATACTTTGAAGTATTGTTAATATGTTTCCAAAGACCTATTGTAGGAATGGACAAGGCCAAAAGGAATGTGACCTCAAAACACACCAGTACAGTGCATACCTTGCATACAATGTAGTCCTGCAGGTCCAAGAGTATACAAAAATGAACTTATTTCACTTTTTTTTTCTTTTTTCAATGACATGTACAACTTCAGGAACTATTTTACCTTTGTATTCGCACGCAACATGTCTGCATTCTTATAGGTCTTTTCAAATCATTCACATTTCAAGAAAAAGCTGGCTGGGGACATGGGTTGAAGGAGTAGGGGCACAAAGTCCCCTTCCATTATTATTATTACCATTTAAAAATCACCTCCCTCTCCTCTTTTGTTCCCATAAAACATGGCAAATTAGGGACTTTAATACAAAAT
>WURT03116250.1:0-11912 GCA_009936505.3 Holothuria glaberrima
GTACTAGTGGAACTTCCAAGTTTAGATGTGGTTAACCTCTGTTTACACATTGATCCTGGAAGGCAGTCTTCCAGCTCAGTCCTTGTTACACAAGAGACGAAAATCTTGGTTTTGCGGTATCGGCCCCAGCTGGTGATCACCGGCTGGGACCGATAGGACTTTGTGGATAGATATTTTGTATTCAGGTTCTGCAGTGCAGAACCTGAATACAAGTTCTGTCAAGGAAATTTTATTGAATGTAAAATTTCGGCGAGCTCCGCCCACATTCGTCACGGTTTACACTCCATCTCGCAACCATTATTAAGGTAATAATACAATGGGGCTATTCTGATCATGACACTCCGAAAACAGAGGTACATCTCCCACCTCTATAGGGGGCCTCACATCAGTATGGGATCTTTCAATCTAATTTGTCGCATAATGGGAAGGCTTAAAGTACGTATTTTCTGTTAAACATTTTTCAAAAAATTTATCGAGCGCTTCGCGCACAGCTGTTATCGGTATGCACATGGTGATTGATAATACACTTACAACAAAAAAGCATTCTGAAACGAGCTTGTTAGTCCTTCACCCCTTTTGCTTTACCTATCAGGGAGGTCTTACATCACCTCCCTGCACCTAAACTCTTCCTTCCTCCCATTTACTATTGCTGGAAGCTGTTTGCTTCGGTTTTTGTTCAAAATTAGTAAAAATACGATATTTGTAAAGTGCTCGGCGTCATACTCTATAGTTTCATTTGGATGTCAGGTAATAAGCATCATGTCAGTGCCTCGTTTATACAATTAATCTAGAGCTTCCCGGAGACCCTATAAGGTGGCCACCAGCCTTCGGATACCCTTTTATAATGCGCAATGCACCAAGGGAAAATTTCGTAATAGTCCAAGAATGTTTCTGGACTCCACGCAGGTATTTGTGCGTAAACACTTTCCCAGAATAGAAGGAATTAAAGTAACCAAAGGAGGAGCTTCGTGAGTTTTGTTGACAACATGCCCTTATCTTACACAACATATTCCCCTCTTTCATCTAACCAAAATTACAATTTTCTACATTTTGGGCATTTCCCGGCCATATATGATCAGTTCCAAATATATCCTAAAGATAGCACCATTTTGCATCTACGCAACCTTATATTAACTAAAATTTATCAAAGGGGAGGGGTACCCTCCCCCTTAGACCCCCTGGATAGGGCCTTTATATAGTGACAGAAGAAGGACTCTCCACTGCTGTATACAATCGTGTAGGGGAAAAATACATTTTACACAGACTTAGGGACTGGGGTGGCATTACGACGTCATCTTCTTTTGTGGTGTCTCCCCATTCAACAGACCCTTGTGGTCTAAGCTACGTCCTGAAACCAATATTTTTAATCGTGGAGAGGGGCCCACTTTCCCCTTGGACCTTTCCCCTAGAACGGCCATCACTTATCGCACAAGGATCAAAATTTATGCAAATTTTACCATTCCAATCAAAGGGGCATGGTATAAAAGATAAAAGTTTGAAATAGGCCTGTGTATTTGCCGTAGTTTTTTTCCACAAAAAATTGTCATTTCTAGTGCATGAATTTGCTGGAGTTAGATGAGGTTTTACGGCTCAGTTTTTAATGAATAGGCTTAAGTCGGGCCGGCCATGGCCTTTTTTCCAGTTTTGGCTCACTGGCTTGTTTTTCCTACTCAATTGCTTATGCTGAGCACCAAGCACAATGGCAGTATGTTCCATTTTTAGTCTTTGGTATGACCCGGCCAGGATTCGAACCCCCGAATTTGCTGGAGAAATGGAAAATGATAGCACAATTTTGCATAGAGACCCCATCCTGAGACAAAAATTTTCCAAAGAGGAGGACCCCCTCCGCTTAGACCCCTTTCTAGGACGGCCATCACTCATCCACAACCCATAGTCAACCCCCTCCCATACAGAAAAACCTGAATCCGCCCGTAATCTGTGATGGTCATGTAAACTTGTGAATCCTAATTCTTATTAGAATAGGACAACGTCAGTCATCTTATATAAGAGGGGAACAGTGAAGGGCCTATAGGAAGACACCCCTCTTTAAAAGCAAAGGGCTTGGTTTGTGCTATGTCATGTATGTCCCCCCGCATTTCAATATGGATTGAAGCCCGTGACCTTAGCCTAAGTAGATTATTGTTTCGATGAAGTAAACCTTCTGCCTAGCAGTAGTTGGTGACTGCCCTCTTTTCCGATATTTTTCGCTCGGACGTCTCTAAATTCCGACAAGTACTTGAAAGCCAGTGTTAAGATACGGTAAGGGTTTGGTTAGGGTGAGAGTATTGTAAATCATGTGACAATATTCTTGTTACTTATATGCATAGAAATTAAAGGGAAACGCTGAAGCTAGTCCGGATCACCTGAAGTCATTCTCCCTCACTTTAATTTCTATGTTTATTTGTTAAATTCATGCAGATTAACTAAATGGTTTACCTTCAATTTTTGTTTTTACAGAAACAGAATAAAAGATATTTGTGAGCTAGGTACTAATTTACCACGTATATAACCCTATACCTTTCCGTATGCGTACCACGTATATAACCCTATCCCTATCCGTATGTCTACCTCGTATATAACCCTATCCCTATTCCTATACGCAGGGGCGGCTCTAAGAAATTTTGTTTGGGGGGGGGGCAAAATCAAGTCCGTATGCAAGGAGGTCCGGACGACCCCCACCCAGCAATATCAATGATCCGCTCCGGATAGTACAGCAGGAGTATGGTTATTATTATGTATTACAGAGATACCCCATATAGTTTTCAAACGCTCTTCAAAAACCATCTCAGGCAGTCAGTCATGATCTATCTTTAAAAATAATTTCAACCATATCAGGCGATCAGTCAATCGCTACTCTATAAGGGTGGAGCAAAAGACAGGGGAAACAGGCAAAGCGGCTTGATCCATTTGTATAAAAACAGCTCTACCTTTAAGTATTTTGTTGTTTCTTTCATTGTGTCACAATAGGTTTCAGCTTTGCCTAGAAGCCATAAAATATTGGTTTTCTGAATTGTTTTATTTAAATAACGAAAATTCCAAGCATGTTGACACTTGAAAACGAAGAAATGATACCCATTTTTTTTATTTCAGAACTGTTCCGAAACATAATTTTTCAAAGGGGAAGGGGAATTCCCCTAACTCAGAACCACAGGTTATCCCCTATACAAATTGGGCGCTAGTCAAACGTCTCACTACAGCTTTGACTGACTGTTTGGTGCGTTCATTTTAAATCAGCTGAAACGGTATACCGGTACTTTAAAACAGAGGTGGAGAACGTTTTGTTTACCATGAGCCATTTGGCAGTCATAAGAACAAACAAGCAACTAGGAAAAAGGGCGCGAAGCACGCCGAAAAAATGTTTTGAAGGCACTTTGATTCTTCAAGCATCGCATTGAAAAGTTATTCAGTTCTTGAATTTTAAACCTACTCAAGTGAGGGTCTAACATATGCAATGCACCGGAACTGATACGGTGCGAAAGAAATAAGTCTCGCATACTTTTCCACGAGTCTGTTTTATGTGTAAAGATATATACGCTTTGCAATGCATGCCATGCTTGCGCAACCGGTGAGGTGTAGTACCAGAGGCTGCATTTAGCCTGTACCGGGAAAATGGTACGGTAAATAAATTTATAATAAATTGAATTTCAAGTGTAACTTAAATCCCTTTCACGAATTGCCTCGCGGGCCGGACCAAATGGTCTCGCGGGCCGGAGGTTCCCAACCTTTGGTTTGAAGCATCCTGGCAACTCGGTTAAACTTCCTGGTAAAACACGACTTTTGCCCCTCCTAGTCAGCTAGTTAATCAATGCACTGCTTCTACTGTATTATATTGAACGCTGACTGGTCGTAACTTCAGAACTTTCAACCAAGTCATGTTTGATCAGACACTGATACCAGTGGCGGCGGAACCGGGGGGCTTTGGGGGCTAAGCCCCCAATGAAAAAAGTGAGGGGCTAAAGGTATGTTCAGCCCCCAGTATTTGCCAAGTGCAGACATGAGATCCATATTTCAAGGCTGGGTACATGTAGCTTAGAACACTCGGGAAGTGTTTCCTGCCAGCTGAGGGGTTTGTAAAGCCAAAATGTTTCTTGTCCGCTCCGCGCCAACTGATGGTGGCGCTCCACTTAAAAACATGTATTACCATTTTTTCATAAATTGCAGACATAAGATCCATATTTCAAGGTTGGGTACATGCAGCTTAAAACACTCGGGAAGTACCGTTTCCAGCCATCTGAGGTGTTTGTAAAGCCAAAGATTTTCGTGTCCGCTCCGCGCCAACTGATGGTAGCGCACCGCTTAGATAGTCTTCCTGGCACTCAGCCCCCAATATTTTTCCGTTCCGCCGTGCCTGACTGATACAGCTTCGAATTCAAAATTCTCGCATTTTAAAAGAATAGTCCAGACCCAAATTTATGTTTGATATGTTAAAGAGTAACATATTCTAAGCATTCTGTGAAATTTTCATTCATTTTCCATGTTTGGTACTCGAGATATTAGCAATTGAAGTCAATACATTTTCTACCAAAAGTGAATGTGAAGCAAGCAGGTGTGATGTCACGGCTTCACATTGAAGGGTAATGTTTTGTTTTTCTTTGAAATTTACTAACAATTTTATACAACAAAACTCTCAAATATTCATACCATAAATCCATCCTGAGCAGAGAAATTTTAAAACTTTATATGCCTTAGGGCAACATAGCAACCCTACTTAATCCAAGGTCAAAACAATAGGATAAAAGATAAAGAAATACAAAAACACTGGTCTTCAGTGTGAAGCCATGACATCACACCTGTTTGCTGCAAGTTGACTTCTGGTAGAAAATGTGATAGCTTCAGTTGCTAATATCTTGAGAACTGAACATGGGAATTGAATGAAAATTTGACCAGAATGCTTAGAATCAGTTTCTCTGTATTCTACTAAAATAAATTTGGGTTTGGACTACTCTTTTAAATTAATCCTCACACACGCCTGGCATGTATGGCTTTAGAGGACAAATGATCGACTTTCGCGATCATTGGTGGTAAAGGCTTCAGTGATTTTGCCAAATAAACGTTTCCATATTCACCTTTTTGGAAACTTAGAAAATTTGTACCTATGAAAATAGAATAAAACAAATGTCATAGACCCACTTTCAACTTACGTTCCGGCAGTAGTTTTAGGAGACATTTTAGCAAAATTAATTTCTTAACACTCTACGTGCCAACTGACTATGGCTACCCTTTTTAGACAGTGTGACATTTTATCATTTTTCTTTATCACAAACTGAAATCCTCCATTAGAGAAGCTATACAAATACGAGCCTGAAAATATTGAAGTCATGACGACTCAAAAAATATTAATTTACATAACCAGTGGTCAAATGACCCAGTAAATTTAGGTCGAATCTTGAAATAATGACGCAATACATTGTTGGAAATTATGGGGAATTTTGCAATAGTAATATACACAACTTCATAAATAATACGTCATGTTTGTGAGATAAGGATGATTTCGTCTAAATTTGGAAATACTTTTTATTTAAACCATCTCGAATTACATCATTTTTATTATTTTTGAAGATTTTGAAGACCATGCAACTTGGGGGGCGGCAAGTGCCCCGTGCCCCTATGGCAAGCCACTAATGTCTATTCGTACCACGATACGTTACGTCCGGTCATTGATTCTAAATTATAGCTGTGAGCTAAATAAGAGGAGATCTGTAAGACTTAGCAGGCTTTCGAAAATAAACTCAGCAGGCAGCTCCCCCCCCCCCCCCAAACTCAACATGTGCCACGCACAACTTGTACAACTTGTGCAGAACTTGTGAAGAGCAACTAAATATCTTTATGAAATTGTTACAAAATATCACTATTTTTAAGAAGAAACAACAACTACACGTTACACAGGGAGTTATTTACTGTGTGCAGACAAGATTTGAGGACAGATTTAGTCTTATTCTTGAGCCAGTTACCTGAAATTTGGCCGAAAACTTTGGGAAATTTGGAGTCTACGTTCAACTCGTATCATATCGTGTGTAGGCTTGCTTACTGTGTGTTGTACTGGTATTTGTTACTTGGAATTCCTCAGCCGTCTGAAACCTTTGCTGACCATTTAAACCTGTGTGCAGCTGAGAAGGCAAGCATTGTATTGCTTTTAAAGTAATAACGGGGCGAAAAGGAGAACAAAGAATAGGATGATCGTAACAATCAAACTGAACAGAAGGAAATAAAGGACGCCTTAAATGCATTCTCTTTTAGGGGCGAAGATTTCTTGTCAGCGGTGGGGGGTTGCATACTTGGCAAAGCGAGGGAGTGAAGCGACCGAGCACGAGCGCTTGCGCGCCAAGGGGGGGGGGTGTGGGAGGGGAGGGGTGGGAGGGGTTGTCCACCTGCCACGGTGTGAAGCTTTCTTGTTTTTAATGTGAGAATATGCGATTTGGTGCATACTTTATACGGTATTTGTTCAAAGTAAAGGTCACTTATTTTTAATATTATTTCATTTGCTTTTTTCAGTTGTTCATGAATTAATCATACTCCACACCCCCTGTTTCTCCGCCCTTGCTCTCTTTGGAGATTGCTGAAGTGTCCAAAAATCAAAAGCAACTACACATGATGATGTCAACTACCTAGGCCTTACAATCTGCAAATACAGAAAAGGACGAGAAAATTAGGGCCTTGGAGGAAGGAGTTAATGACCTCGAACAGTATACGAGGAAAGATGATATCATTATTACTGGACTTAGACTCATCATGAATCATATGCAAGGGTAGCAAGCAACTATGATACTTCCAAGGAAAAGGAAGCTTCCCCCGAGGAACTGGATGTGTTAGAATCGAGTTCTCGAATTCTTGGATAGTAAGGGGATTGTTGTGAAAAGTTCGGAAGTATCCACTTGCTATACTCTCGGTAAAGGAAGAAATTATGGTAAACCTGTAATTTTGATGAGACTTGTCAACAGGAAAACCAAAGAATACATGCTAAAAAAATACCAAAAAGTTGCGTGGTACTTTTCATACCCGTTATGGAAAATAATATTATTTGTTATATTTGTTTATCTGAAGTCACAGATGATAGTGTCACTTGTTTTTCTTGTGGTGTATAAGCTCACGTCCATTGTGTTGCAGAAAATAGACATGACTTGCTTCAATATCTTAATAAGTGGTTCTGTGATGAACCTCAACAAATCACCCGGACAAGTGAATCTTTAGGCCCAACGAAAAATTACCATGATTCTGGAGGTATACATTCTGACTTAAAAATCTTTCTGAGTACACTGATATTCACATTTCGATTTTGAAGATGGATTAGATCTCAAAAATAATTTTTACAATCATGTTCTTTGTGATTGTAAGTTATACACAAGTGAACAACATCAAAAAAAAAAAAATACCAAAAACATGGCTTTTCAATAATAAATTTCAACAGTTGGAGTTTGGTTGCAAATATTGATAAAGTGGAATATTGTCTAGATGAATTGGGATGGTCATTTGGTGTTATTGCAATATCAGAGTCATGGTTTAATGATAATATTGATATGACTGCGCCAATTAATGCATATCAAGGTTGTCACACTTCAAGGCAAAGCAAAAGAGGGGTGGGGTGGCCATTTATGTTAAAAATCATCTGCAATTTAAAATTATTGATTGTTTATCTTCTGCCATTGATAATATATTGGAGATTGTCACAATTGAAATTATCTTGAGTGATAAGAAAAATGTTGCATTTATAAGGCACCTTTAAGTAAGCATGACGACTTTTATAGAGAGTTACAGACATTACTAAACAAATTCAAGTTCTGTAAAAAAGAGGTGTGTAGTTGCGGAGATTTCAATATCGGTTTTTTGAAGTATAATGAACATAAGAGAACCCAAGAGTTTCTACATATTATGTTTAACAAAGGTTTATATCCTTTTATTTCAAAGCCAAATAGTATATAGTGGATTATTCACTGATCAGTGATGTCAGTGATCATTTGCCTATATTCTCTGTCTGTGTCAACACACTTAACACTGAAAAGACTGAAGAATTTACTTATGTAAGAAATGTTAGACCTGGAAATCTGGATCAGTTTAGGGAAAAGTTATCAGGTGAAACATGGTTTGAAGTTTTCAATAAAGCTGACGTTAATGAGGCATACTCTTGTTTTTTGGACAGGTTTTTAAAGTTGTTTGGCACCTGCTGCCCTTTTGAAAGAAGAAGTATTATGAAAAGAGATAAGCTTAAGCCATGGTTAACCAAAGGGCTAGTGAATGCATGTAAAAAGAAAAACACATTATAAAGGAAGTTTCTAAAAGGAAAGACAGCTAGAAATGAAGACATTTATGAGCTTTATAAAAACACATTGACTAAAATATTACGGAAATGTAAGAAAAACTATTTTGACAAGTTGCTCTTAGATTGTAAAGGTGATACTAAGAATACATGGAAGATATTGAATGAATTAATCAGGAAGAAAAACAAGTTCTTACTTACCCACAAGTTTTCACATACTGGTAATTTATTAAGTGACAAAAAGGACGTTGCAAATGGTTCAATGACTTTTTTGTAATTAGTGTAGATCTTGGAAAGTGTATTCCGGATGTAATCGATAAATCTTTTGGTAATTATCTGAATATAAGAAATGAGTGTTCCATGTTTATTAATAGTGTGGATGATCAGGGCCGGACTAAGCATGTGGGAGCCCGGGCACGCAATTGTGTGGGGGCTCTTTAGTACAGCTTAGGAACACTTGACACACAATACCGGAACACCCACGGTATCATTATTCCCAAAAGGACAGTTATTTTTATCCAAACACATAAACACATTTTTATTCATGCCAGCGTGACTGGATGGATTCCTTCCTGCGAGGAATGAATATTTTACAGTTTTGCCCTCGAAAAGCGACAACTGATAGTAAAGACGTCATAAGAAATAGGAATTTGATCAAACCATCTCTGTACATTGCGCCTTCTCAGGAGGCCAGTCTTGAACATAAGTCAATCATCGGTACAGTTCAGTTCGTGATGCATTCAACAATTTAGGTGGATTCCTCGTGATACATCGATATTTCATACAGCCATAAGTAACCTATGACGTTCCATCGTGTGACATACTTGTGAAAAGCAGCAAAATAGCAGCTAAGAGAAATGAGGCTAACTTGGCTAATCCTCATTGTATGAGTTTACTTCCATGAGTTATCAATCTCCACTGCCTCACTCCATTTTCCAAAGTTCCCGTTGCATCATTACTTCTCTGCAGTGGCGTGCGCAGTGCCCCCACCTCCGAGTCCAGTTGAGGGAAATTGGGAGATTTAAGGAAATCATACAGCTGGTATGAAGATTAGTCGGGGGTAGTAGAACTTGATCTCGTCACGGTAACATATGCAATCCTACGCACGCCACTGCCCATATGCGTGGACTAACTTTTTCGATAGGTGAACCCCCGTGAAACGTCGACGAATCTACAGTAGACCGAATTACTTAATTGACAGCCTAGTTAAGTTACTGATCACTTGGCGTTAAATGTCTGTATTTTTCCGCACTTTCATGCTTGTAAATTCAGAGAGGATTTCATCGTGTTTCAACGAATTAAAATGTCACTTTCGATAGCGAGAATACTCGGTAGGCCCTATGGTATTCAGTGAAACAGTATTGGAAACGCATCAATTCAACGTTACATGCTAAGAATTTAAAAATAAAGGTTGTGGATCACAATTACGACAGTTTTGTCAATTTTAGGATACTCTAAATGTGGGAGCCCCAAAACGTGAGGGGCGGGGTACGTGCCTCTGTAGCACCGCCCTTGATCCGTTAGTGATCCTGGGGGCGGGGTACGTGCCTCTGTAGCACCGCCCTTGATCCGTTAGTGATCCTGGATGAAGATGAAGTAGTAACGTAGTGTCACAGTTTCATTCCAAAAGGTCAAAAGATTTCAATGATTTAAATATGTATTGTATAAAGTATGTCCTTGATCTGACAGCCAAACCTTTGTCCTACATTTGTAACCAGTCATTTCTAACAGGTGTATTTTAAGAGAAAATGAAAATAGCGAAAGTAATACCCCTCTTCAAAGCAGGTGAAAAGGATAAGTTTAACAATTATAGGCCAGTTTTGATCCTCCCCCAATCGTCCAAAATTTTAGAAAAGTTATTTGAGAAAAGGCTGTGTAAATTTCAGTGGCGTAGCCAGACTTTCTTTGTTGGGGGGGGGGCAAGGCATTCCTCAAGGGGACAACCAAAATACATAAATGAATATGTTTCTCCCGACGCTTTAGTATGCATGGGCGGCGATCCGTCTTTGAAAGTCAGTGGGGTGATATAATGTCAGAGACACTATCTAAGCGGAGCGCCACGATCAGTTGGCGCGGAGGGTAGAAAATCTTGCCAAAAATACCCCCAGGTCACTGGAAATGGCTCTTTCCAGGTTTTGCAAGGTGATACTGTGACAGCTGTCAGAAATATTTCCTAAAAAAATAAATATGCCTATTGTAAAAAGTCTAGAAAAGGTAAAGTTTTCTGATTTCCGGATCTGCCTGCTTGATTTCATGGGGATATAGTGTACAGTACCCCCCACCCAATTTCATGGGGGATATATCCCACCCATCCCCATCCCCTCAGGATCACCGCCCATGTTTGTATGCACTTATTTTGCTGAAGTCCATGCAGTGCAGCGTGCAGCAGTATGTACAATTTGCATTGTACATTGTATACGACTATGATACGTACATGTTGATAGTATATGTATGCGCTTACGCTATGCTTTGACCAATTAGATCAGGGCGCCATCATTTCTTGCTATTGTTTTCAGTTAAGCTCGTACCTGCCAACTGACTGAATTGATTAATTGCCATGCTGATCATATAAATTTGTCAAAGTTTGTATATATTGAAAATGTGTTTTCTTCGTTTAAAGAAAACTCTTCCTGTGTTTTTTTTTTTTTAGCATCGCTTGAAATGATATGGGGGGGGGGGCAAGAACGTGTTACAAAAAAATTCGCGGGCAATGCCCTGGCCCCCATGACTACGCCACTGGTAAATTTTGTGATAAATATAATGTATTAGTTGACAGCCAGTATGGTTTAAGAGCTGGTCGCTATACTGTCATGGCCCTTACCGAGCTTGTAGAATACGTTACAACTGCCATCGAAAAAAGAATGCATGCTGTTGGCGTTTTCTTAGATCTCAAAAAAGCCTTAGATTCAATCAATCATACTTTGTTACAAAAATTGGAACTTTATGGTATAAGAGGAATTGTGAAAAATTGGATCTCTAGCTATCTTTATAATAAGCAACAGTATGTACAATCAATGATTGCTCTTCAGATCTGTCAAGTATTAAGTATGGTGTTCCGCAAGGATCTATATTAGGGCCTAAACTATTAATCTTAGACATTAATGACATTTGTAATGTCTCTGATGTGGTTAAATTTATTGTTTATTTATTGATGACACCAATATACTCTGCTCTGGTAATAATATTCAGCAGTTAAGTTTACGTTTATGTGAAGTCTTAGATCAGTTAAGGGTATGGTTTATGGTAAATAAACTTCCTTTAAAATCAATAAAACCAATTTTATGGTGTTTACAAAACGTAAGTGTGATAAGTTTATTACTATTAAAATTGATAATTGCATTAAAGAAAGGGTTTACATTACCAAATTTCTTGAGGTATTTATTGACTGTGATTTAAATTGGAGGGGCAGATTAAAAAGTTTAACTCTAAAGTGGCCAAAAGTCTTGCGATTATGTATAGTTTAAGAGATTTATTGTCTACTAGCTAATTGAAGATCCTTTACAACTCTTTAGTTTTCCCTTAAATAAATTACTGTCTAGAAGTGCGGTGAAATACATACAAAAGTAATATTCACTCTGTTTGGATACAAACTGAGCCGTAAAACCTCATCTAACTAACTAACTAACTAACTAACTAACTAACTAACTAACTAACTAACTAA
>WURT03116260.1:0-11911 GCA_009936505.3 Holothuria glaberrima
TTCTATGTCAAATTAATGTGCCGTGATGACATCACAGATTTCCCATAATGCACTTCATCCTGAGAAAAAATTGCATTCCTTTGAAAATTTGTATCTTCCAAATGCTGCAAGCTATTGAGATACAGTTTTCATCCTAAAAGAGAAAAATTTTCTGCATTTTTCGAACTTACTGAATTTTGTCTCTGGACAATCCCTTTAACTGTATCAAAAATGGCCTGTTTTTCAAACCCCATTATTCTTTTGTCTAAGGAATCCCAACGCACTAGGGGATGTGTTTTATTATAGCCTGTTTATGGTTCATGCTGCATTGTATGTTTCAAAAATGCCTGTTTTTCAAACCCCACCATTTTTTGTCCAAGTGGGGTATATCATGTTACCAGCCCAACACCCAAGGTGCTTGCAAATGCAGTGTTTTGATATAGCTTATTTATGGGTCCATGCTGCATTGACTGTTTCAAAAAAGCCCGTTTTTTAAAGCCCCCCCCCATTCTTTTGTCTAAGTGGGGTATGTCACGTTACCAACCCCAAAACCCAAGGCCATTGCAAATGCAAGGATCTCTGAGAAACATTTTTGATTACTTGTGTATAGATTTGTCATGTTGAGAGGAAAAACCCTCTTGTTTTTGGTGGAGGTCAAAGGTCATTTGAGGTCACCAGAGGTCAAAACTTTGTAAAAATGATATCTCAAGATAAGAAATTTGCGTAAATTTCGTACTTGATATGTACACGGATGCATTATGGTGAGAAGTAGAACCCTATTGTTTTTGGTGGAGGTCAAAGATTATCTGGGGGTTACCAGGGATCAAAATCTGAAAACCTTGTTTTACATGATATCTTAAATTAGGAAGCTTGGATAGATTTCATTCTTGGTATATGGATGCTTTATTGTTCAAGGAAGAACCTTTTTGCTTTTGGGAGGTCAAAGGTCATCTGGGGTCAAAAGAAGTCAAAAAAAGCAAAATTTGCCAAGAATCTTCGAGAAAATCCCAACATTTTCTACGGCAAGGAATCACGAGGCCTTTTGGCTTCTGGTTGTAAGTTAAAGGTGTTTGTATCAATTGTGTCTTTGAGCCCTCTGCTTCCCCTGAACTGTACATCCATAGCGAAAGTAAGGAAAGAAACAGCAGACTATTTTTCAGGCAGGGCCAAATTCATTGTTTGTATTGTTGTCACCAGGGTACAATGAGACCTATTCAGTTTATACCGGTCTGACCAAAATTGTTCAAAATGCAACAGGACGATTTATCAAGGAGCCAAATGTTCTTAAATATGTGACCACATCCACAAATTAAGGTCTTGTAAGAATATAATTGAACAAGTACCACCTCTAAGTCATTCCCCTACTATTAACTGTAGACTAACCTTGCTTCCAATGTGGAAGGTACAAATGCAGTTGCCAAATGCTGGCTGGATGATCTGTTGGGTAGGGTTCAGTCACTGCATTAAAGATTCCACTCTAAAATTTATCCTAACCAGAACCATAATCCTTCCCCAATACAAAATCCTACCAAGGCTAATCCTAAATTTCATGTTTTCTAACCAGAATCTTAACCCTGCTTCTAAATTGAAGTAAAGTCAAGCTGGCATTCCCCTACCAGACATCAGGATTTACCCTGTCCATGTCACTCCTCAAGTTCTCACACATCAAGTTGGGCAAAGGAGGAATGATTGGAGCAGATACGAGCCTTCATACATGATAGGATCAGGGCTCTCTGTGGTAAGAAGTTGTTGCCTTAGGAATTGCAGGCAATTAGGGAAATACAATAAACAGGAGGTATTAGAGCTCATAAAGACTCCAGGAAAGTTTGGGGAAATGTCCCCTTTTTGGGGTCTAACCTAGGTCTCTAAGTGGATTTGAACATTGCCTTTAATGTCAAGACTTATTTTGGTTGACAAACTTGACCATTGTGATCAGCTTTGCAGTTAAAGATCTAGAAAACAATTAGCCAAAACATTCACTACTAATCAAATTAGTCACTGGACATTACAGGATAATCTACTTCTAGGTAGTCACTCCTTGCTACAAACAGGGACTCCCTGTAACAAATGCAGTGTATAAGAACTGAGATTGTTGGAACTCTATTAAGGATACAACCGTTGTTCATTTTGCTTGAAGACACCCTCTGAATCATTTTTCTTCGCAAGACTACTACTCGTGCATGCAGTTTGCTTCATTGTTTTGCCTTCAAAATGATGTCACGTGATGCTGATGCATAAGGTTTATTCAAAGAACTTAGCAGAGTTCTGGTTAAGTTCGTTTAGTGTGAACTTAATAAATAATACAAAATACTAAACAGAAAAGAATGAATCTGTAACAACTGAATTTATTTAACTGTTATTTAATGAATGAATGACATTTGCATATGAAGAAAACAGATTGAAACAACATATCATTGCACGAAAGACAAAACAAAAGATAACTTGGTCGGAATGCACACCATGATGAGAAATGCATTACTGCTATTTTAACTCAGAATGGCATATCTAGAGAAGGACTTATTTACATTAGTAAATGACATCAACAGCACTAAGAAATTTATTCTTTATGGCTATAATTGGTAATTTACTGGAACATTTCTATAGAACAAAGGGTAAAATTTGGAGGTGAATATGCAAAGTTCTATGAACAATAGTTTGTATTGCAATAATGTAAAATCTCATCTTAAGTAATAGTTCTGTGGATCAGGCACTGTACAGTAGGTGGAGATGATTAGTCATTTTACCCTAAGTCTAAAATTCCCCTCCAAAAGCACAATCACAAGCCTTCAATGATCAATTTTTCATCAGAATCTAAAATAGCACCTCACCACCACCCCCCCCCCCACACACACACACACACATACTTTAACTCTAGCCTTGCTGTGGAATTTTAGAAGAGAGACAAAACTGTCTGGCTACTTCCAAGATGCCCATCTAAGGCTCCTGGGGTTCCAACCATGTTACAACTCTATCTCATTCAGAAAATATTTTAACAATATTATAGAAATTTGGATCAATGGTTTTAAGTGTACTACATACTGTCAGTCAAGCAATTCAGCTAATGACACACACTACACTGTCAAATTCCTACTATGGTGATTCTCTATGATGGAAGTTCCCTGCAATGGGCAACTCCCTCCTAAAGCAACCCCCTAGGTGCTCAAGCTGACATTTCCCTGTTAACCTTCAAAATCTGTATCAGCTCTACAGTAGGGGACCATGATCTTGACTAGAATTAATGTGAGAGCAAAGTGCAAGCCCTAGCAGTCTGAGGTCCATGTGACCTCCAGAAAATTTAAGTTCAATTGCTCTGTGGAGTACTATAAGGTTTTTTCTCACCACTTTGATCCACCTTCACTGAAGCAGTCATTATAAGCTAGGGAATGGAATGGAACATGACTATTGTTTGTAATGGGGTTCTGGACAAAACATTTGTGTGTGCACATGGGGGGGGGGTGCAAAAATGATATTCCTCACTTTCAGTGGTGGGAGAGAGTATATACCCCCTTCACCCACCTGCTGACACATAAGCATTCCTATCCTTAATATTTAAACCTTTCTAGAAAATTCCTCATATACCAGACAAAGCATTACTTTCCGTTTATCCAGACAATTGAAATAAACATCATTATTTAAGTTAGCTGGTAATGTATGGTGGTGAATGTAGAAGACAGACTTAATGCATAGACACTGCTTGTGTATGTTCACAAGAACTTGGCTACTTTGCTTATATACTGTACATAAATATTTTCAAAATGGGTATGTCTGCATCTGAAATTAATAAAAAAAAAAAAACCTACAATTAAATTAAAGGCTGACGATACTGTCATCAAAAAATACAGGTTAAATAAAAAAGAAACACATTAAGTCTTTTTCAAATATAAAATAAAATTGGTGTAAAAATGAATAATTCATCTCATTTTTGGTTAAGATATTCTGAACCCCATAGACATCTTTTCATCTGGTCCCTCGACAAGTAAATTAAACATTAACTTACACACATTTGTCGTCTTAACAAGTGTCTCCTTAGTGTTTTGATATAATACTGTTTTACTGTACTTCTATGAACTTAAAAAGATATTACTCTTCTGAAATATTTCAGAAATATGACTATTTGCAAAAGGGAAGAAGGACATAATAAAATGTTGAAATGAGAGAAAAAAATTGTGGTGAACATATGCTTTCTTACAGATGTACAATGTGTACTAGGGTACAAACAGTATAAGTTAGTTAAATGCTTGACTAATTAAGGACTGTTACAATGTGTTAAATATATCCCCTTACATGAAAATAGGTTCCCATTGCAGTTTATCTTAAAAATGGACCATTAGATCAACAATAGCTTTGTGAGGGCAGTCTTTCAGACATTCCTTAATTAACTATGTCAAAATCTACTGGGGTGCATGAATACTCTTTCTCCAGACATTGTTCAACCCCAATGACAGACTCACCTTGCAACCCTGGCCATTCTCCATTCCCACTTCTTAAGTTTATCAACAAACACAAAGTTTACTGGCAGACAATATGTTGGAAGAAGATAAAATTTCAGGTCAAGGTCATAAATCTTGTCCCCAATTTGCTTTATGTGGTTCACAAATGAAAACCTGTTTTCCATCTATGTAATATATGAGTTGTATATTTTTCTCAGAAGACATCTACATACGGGTATTTAGTACTTGTATATAAAGGGCATAGCCAGAGAGAGGAAGGGGAAGGGGAGGGGGAGGGCACACTGCATACCCTTGGTTGCTCCTCCCCTTCCCCAAGAGACAAGATATAATGTAGATAATCTCTCCCCCACAAAACAAAATAATGGTTCTGCTCTTGCCCTTCTCAAGTTCCACTGTCTGGTTTTGCTCCTGTACTTATTCATCAAAAGTGATTATCATAAGGGCTTTATGAAAATTATGAAATCACGAAAGTTATGGTCTACATACTCTAAGGAGATGTCTTTGTCAAACACATAACAAATATTACTTCTACAGGATACATTTGAGAATCCTTTTGTTAAAAGCTGTGGTACTTCAATCTTTAAACAATGCAACAATAACAACCTTTTTCTTTTTAAGACATATTGTTAAATGAGATATAAAAACCACCTAATGAATACAATGGTCATTCATACATGATAACACAGTGAACTACCACAATGTCCTAAAGGACAACAGAATCCTAGCAAAAACTACTCTTTTTTATCAAAAAAGATAAAAAGGAAAGCATACATGCACAAAGGCATCTTAAAATCATTTGAGTGAATTTGTAGATCTTAGCAAGTTACTTCGAAAAACCATGGACCTAATATTGTTGAAAAATTAGAAGTTGACTCTGAGACCAGTGCCATTTTTTCAAATACTGCATCCCACTTGGTTGTAACCATGGCTCTATCGTCAATGATATTAATAGGAGTTGACACTATTCATTGTGATCAGCATTATGGCCACTTGTTTTTGTATATGACCTGTCCTCAGTCAGTCTTCTTTTGCAAGTTCATTTTTTTCTGACACCAACTGTATTTCAATATGTACAAGTCAAGCCAACCTGCCTGGTTCTATTAAATCGTTTTTTTATTGCACACCTCTAAATACCACCAACTATACACATTACCCTTCATAACATCTTCTAGGCCTGGGTTGGAAGGGGTGCCGAGTAGTCAAATAAATTGAGCACCTTAAAAGAAATGTAGCCCTTTCAGTGGGTTCAAAAAAATTTTGGTATAATAGAAGCTATAAGAAAATGTTAGACACAATACACTCCTCTAGACATGTTAATCCATCTTGCTCAATGCTATTTTCATTATGTACTTCCAGAATTGCCTAAAATTCCTATCTGACACAAGTGTTGATACAGAGGGCGCTATTTCCCTATTGTCTATCCTCATTACATTTTACCAGTTTTCAATGCAGACACACAATAGCTCTTTACACTTTTCTAATGACCATTTAAGTTCGTGGAAAACAGTTTTTAGCAGGGTTCCACCCCTATGTTCCGAAAAATGTAATCCTTAAACTTTTACCCTGACTAAACCTAACCCTTATCCTACCATGTAACCTTCAGGCAGACTTTGTCCAAATACAGACATCTCAGAACAAAGAGACCTTGGAGTTGAGAACAGTCACCATTTTATAGCAGAACAAGACCATTTTACAAAGTTTATGAGTCATGAAAATCTATGCATATATGCCAAGGTCTTTTCTACTTCAATGATCGAATCATTGTTACATAAAAGCATAACAAAAAATATACATACTGCATTCGCTGTTTTAAGTATTTTCATTTTGCAAAGTAAAAGCCCAAAATAATTTCTAACAAATTTTTAAACAACTAGTAAAATTTTTGAATTTTTAACAGCAGGAACTGCTGACAGCACTTACTTTTTCTATAATTTTGTTTCATTGTCATGCCAACAATGGTTGCAGTTTTTTTTTAAATAATTGGTCTGATAATTTCCCTTCTCTTTCCTCAGTTGACTTTCTGTGGTTCCATAGGGACTGGTAGACCCTTTGTCTCCTCCCCAAACTCATGGTCTATGTTAACTGGCTGTTTGCTGTATCTTTTCTTAATCAACGGCTTACTGGTGATAGCTTCCTCTACTTGACTGCTAACTTTTTGTTTCCAAGCCTCCATCTCCTCACTAAATTCCTTGGCATTTTTCATCAATCTCTCCTGCCTTACTCTCAGGTCCTCAAGAGCTGAGATGTTATTGTACATCATGTGCAAGCCCTCACAGATTGGTTCCACTGTTTGTGGTGGCTGGATTTTACCTGACATGTAGTCATTATATTCTTCCTGAGTTAGTGATAGCGACGTTGCATCCAGATTTTCCACAAAAGTTATTGCACAGCACTGAAAAGGAAATACAGAAATATGATTGAAAATATTTCATGTAAAACAAATATTTACACTTAATTATGGCATAATAATTCAAACAAAATATTTCACTGATATTTCAAACCACAATAATAATAATAATTCAGGCCTTGAAGGGCAGTTGTTTTATGACACTAAGCGACCACAGATGTGGGAGAAGCCTAAGTGGCTTGTGAATTACAACTTCACATCAGGTGGCTAACCAACTCGACAAGTTAGATCAAATTTGGTTTTTTTTTAATTTGAGAGACCAGTTCAAAACTGCAGATTGCTCTTGGATGAAAAACTCCCCTTACTTTGACCCGGCCAGGGATCAAACCCCAAACCTCCCAGTTGCCGAGCTTCATCGCTTCAAATGCCACCGCCTTCATTCACTTGGCTACAGCACCGGTTTAATTAAATATTTATTAAGCTGGTTCTGACTTAAGCCCAGGGCAGCTTAACTACTTTACACACAAGGTACTGACTGTCACGACAAGTGAAGCTGATCAGAACAAGTGCAACTAACCTGTGCAAGTGCAAATGACTTTTAAATACAAATGACCAGCGTAAATACAGTTGGCCAGTATAAGGACAATTATCTTCTACAAGTACAATTGAACAATACAAGTACAATCCACCAATTCAAGCAAAACTGACCAGTACTGGTACAATGTATCAGTGAAAGAACCATTGACCAGCTCAAGAACAATTATTCTATGTCATTACAATTGACCTACACAAGTGCAACTGCCTATTCTAGGACAATTGTCTTGCCCAGAAACATTCCAATTGACCACTCTTACCTACACAACACCTATTTCAAAGTAACTTATGGTTAGAATAATTGCAACAAACAAAACTGTAAATGTTGGTTTACCTTTCTCACTGAATCCACAAATATTTATCAACAGTGACAAAATTTTGATAAGTATTTTAAAATGCATATGTACTGTAGGTGCTTGACTGTTTTAGTTTTACATTCTAACAAGCTACTGTACTTTTAAAAACACAAGTTTCAGAGGGGACTTTTTGCCATTTCTCAAAACTGACCACCAAATAAAGAAGTGGGGCTAAGGTCGCAGGCCGCATTCGAAAAAAAGTCAAAAAGGGAAAAAGTTTTTTAGGGGATTGATTCTATTCAAGTAAAGAGCTGAGGAAAGAGCGAGTAATATACAAAGTGGCAAACACTTTGTTATACCTTGCCATTTCGATGGCATTTGAGTTTATCTCCTATATATGTTTAAATGATTTGCAGAACTATTATTCTCAGTAATCAACGCATGTACGACACAAACTTTTGATAATTGTACAATCATCCAAAGCAACAATGTTATCAACAAGATGGTCAAGTATTCATCTGGAATGTCACTTTGCTACAAGCTTTGACACTGCAACTATTGTATATATACTTGCTACCCTATACAAATCATTGCTATCAACTCAGCTGTACATAAAATGGAAGCTTCCATTTTGGCCAGAGGGCTATTAATCTGTCTGTTGGGGGAGATATGCTTCAACAATAGGGTAGGCATCAACAATTCATGAAGGCAACTTGGAAGGGATGCGGGAGGCATCAAGTGGGGAAAATGCAGTCCCCCCAATTGAAATTAGTGTACACCATCATCACACTAGTTCAGGCATGGCTCTTATCAATCATGTGACAATATTTTTGTTATTATTTCTTAAATTTATGCAAAATAAATCCTTGGTTTACCTTGAATATTTAATGATTTTATACAGGAACATTTTGAAAAATACTTGTGAGAGATATGAGAGATCTGTAAAGATTTAGCAAATTTTTGACAATAAACTTGGGGAGGGGGACTGCCTTCTCCCTTTAAGAATGCATCATTTAAGGTATGTGTCAACATGGGTTTTTCTCCTTTTCCCAACTTTTTGACACTTGTTTTCAAGTCCTAGTGGATTTTTCTTAAAACACAAAAGTAGTGCATGGGCCGAACTGAGATGGCTCAGGTGCCGCAAGTGGCTCTCAATACTGTGCTCGAAAATGACTTATCTAAAACCACAGCATATTCCAATTTTTCGAATAAATTTGTAACAGTTTTTCATTTCACAAGCAAATAGTACTGCATCACATAAATCTAGTACAAAACAAATAAATATAGTCTCAATAACAGAAAAATTAATTTCAAATATTGGAATGACTTTCAGAGGTGGTGGATAGGTTTCACCACATGCTGGCTATTATAGATGATACCTCGCATGTCATATCTCACATACAGCTGACACTAATATTACCAGTTCTGTACACAAAACTACAGGCTATTGTGTACTGCTATCATTTTATTCTCACTTCTACCTATAGAGGATGTGCATTGACACCATGGCAAACCATTTTGTCAGTCATTTTGAATGGCAAAAAAGGGACTGCCACATACTCAGGTAATACTGCTGTTTGCTTATTTCTTCTGTTCTTTCCAACTCTTGGATTTCATTACATAAAACTTTCTTTTTCTGCTCTTGGAGACATGTTTGCTGTCCAGAGAATTTAGTCACATGGTAGAAAATATGTCACCAGCACCTTCCCTATGCTATGGCTTCCATTTTCTAAACTCAAATAAAAAACTTGCCACCCAAACAAGGCCTTTGCTTGCATCTTAGAAATATGCCTTGCTGGGTCTATGTACTTTAAGGCAGGATTTATAAACCAATATGACTATCATCCAATGCCAAGACTGACTACTGAGGAAAAGTCCAACACTAATTTTCACATGTTGCCTTCTTAATGACTTGAATGGGTGAAGAAGGAACATTCTCCTTGATTACAACCATCTCTTTCCCAGTATAGTTTAACCTTGGGACTTGACTTCAAAAGAATCTTTAATCTTCATGATTATGCATGATTTCCCTTTCTCTCTCCTTTCTCCATGTCCCCCTCTTTGTCCCTCCCCCCATAAAGAAAAGTAAACTAAAATTTCAAACTTGAAAATAATTCCTATACCAACCAAATTAGTAAAATAGTAGCCAGCCTCCCCTGTCTGTAGACGAGATGGATTTGAGAAACGAGTGATGAATTGAGTATTTGAGTGTAGCTGTGGTGGATTGGCTTTAAGAATCAGGTAGATGAGAATTGGTAGGAAGTCATCAGCACTGGCTGGTGCATCCAGGGAAGTCTGAAGGATCTGGAAGATTATTTTACTGGAGCGCACGATACATCCAAGTTTATCGATTGGTGCTTTCTTGGCATTCATCTCAATCAATTCTAAAAACAAAAGGACAAAAATTCACCAAGTTTTGTTGTAAACAATAGACCACAAACAGTCCATGTATCCCCCTCCCCTTCACATGTGACAAAACCTTGAGATTTCTACAATAATAGACAAAACCCACCTTGAGATAGGTACCTCAAAATGAAGGTTTACAAAAGCAAGAATCTGTTTCACTCCTAGTTTATACCTCATCTGTTATATGTGTAAATATTGCACTTAGGACTTTCTCTGTCAGTTCTGGACAGACCATATATGGACATGGATGAGGTAAGTAAGGTTAATAGATTCCCAAACCACACGTAAGTTTTGGGCATTTCAAATGGACCCATATGAAAAAGAAATATAAAAATATCAATTAACAGGAGAAAGTGGAATTTGTGGGACAAAAGTAAGACTTTTGACAAGCCTTCAGGAGTAGTTTTCATTGTGTTATACCACTGCTGCACTGTGTAACAATACTCACAGCTTACAACTTGTGCCTGCAATGAATACTGCTTCTGCAAATAAGCACTGCACCATATTGTATTGAATAATTACATTCCCACATAGACACAGCTACCAAGCTGAGCTCTTCAAATTTCAAAACAGACACGCCCACCCCCACCCCCACAAGGTCTCACAACAATTTGGGCTGAGGTTAGAAAATCTTCAAATTTTTGGTTACCTACAGTAGGAAGCAGGAAATGAACTCTGCAACACTAAGTTCCATGGCTCAACTCTGTATTTCCTGTCAAAATGAACTTTTTGGGGCATACAGTACTGAAGTGTATAAAATTCCATGATTTTCTGTGGTAAGCAAGAGGTTATTATGAGTTTGTTGCTAAATTATGGTTCTATTATCTTGATTACATAATTTTTTTTTTTTTTTTTTGGGGGGGGGGGACTTTTGACAGAATACAAGGTTGGTATATACTTCTTCAAACTCACAAAGAATCTGCATGACTGGCAAATACAGAATAAGGGGGAGACAGTAAGCAAGTTAACTAATCTATCTTTTGTGTTTTAAGTGGCAAAAAGTAGGAAAACGATTCCATAAAACAATGCTCAGATCTTCAGCTTTTCATACTGTATGTATCCATCCTAGCATTCCTATTATCCTACCAACAAAATTGTTATGACAAATATTGTTAAGAGCTGGAAACAATGTCAAGGCTAGGATACTGTAATTCAGCATCCAAGGTGTCACATACATTGCTATTTCACAGTTCTCCCCCAAAGTGCTGGGTTACAGGTCACATGATCATTTGGCACCTGTAATTATAGGGCAACTTGCTGAATGCTTTACTATTACCCAGCTATACAAATGGTGAACTTTTATCCTACATAACACAGTACTGTAAATGGGTGCAAGGCTTAGAGGTTCCTCAATGATGACTTTTGTGAAGGCATGGCCAGGTATTCTATTAAAGAGTGATTGTATGGTATAGTGTTATACACTAGTGGATTAAAGGCGGGGCTACAGGGGAACATGCCCCAGGCCCCCACACATTTTGGGGCCCCCAACATTTAGAGTATCCTAAAACTTACAAAACTGTCCTAACTGTGATACACAACTTTTATTTCTAAATTCTTAGCATGTAATGTTGAAGTGATGCTTTTTCCAGGTTCACCTATGGGAAAAAAAATAGTCCATGCATATGGGCAGTAGCATGTGCAGGATTGCATATGTTACTGTGATGTAGGGCTGTGCATTTCCGGTTAATTCACTATCCGTTTAACCGTTTTTATTATCCGAACAGTTAACGGTTAACCGAAAATGAAATCAAGTCAAGGTACATAAACAAAATTAACATTTCGGAAGAGCGCCACCACTTAAAATACCAAAGTTAATACATTTAAAATGGCGCCGGTAG
>WURT03116271.1:0-11911 GCA_009936505.3 Holothuria glaberrima
GGGGGGGGGGGGGGGGGGGGGGGGGGGGGGGGGGGGGGGGGGGGGGGGGGGGGGGGGGGGGGGGGGGGGGGGGGGGTCTGTTCCAATTTGGCCGCTATTTGTTATTTGGAGGAAATATGTATGAAATTCGGGCAAAAGCGTTCGCCTCTTATGCAAAGTACTTTCAAAATTTCCTTAAGTAACCACTGTCCTCTGTTGAAAAGCCGAACTCGAAGGACGACAGTAAACGTTACTTTTAAAAATAAGTTGTCCCTATATCACGGCATCAAACACTTTCAACTCTCCAACTTCAGAAATAGTGCGTCAATTCGTTTAGTCTAGCGAATTATCTGGTATGACATATTGAGAGGAGAGGGTTTGTTTTTCAAGTTATTTTGATAAACTAAAACAGGCATTATTTCAAAACCATGCTCGAGTAAAATAACAGATAATTTATAGTGAAAAGCAGAACAGACTTACGTTCAGCTCTAGTTGCTGCCTAGTCGTGAATAGGGGAGAGGGGTATATGTTCCGGATTTCACTAAGGGAAGTTAGATTTATTTTAAAGGGGAAATGCAGCCTCCCAAATTTGAATTAGTGTGCCTGAGCATCCTGTTTCATGAATGGCTTCTTTAGAATCATGTTTCAATATATTTCTTGCTGCATTAGTTGAGAAATTTAAGTATAAACTAACTCCTTGGGTTACCTTGAATATGCAATATTTATGATCTTTATGCAGTAGTAGTTTGAACCGAGAGCGAACCCTTGCTTTGTCACCTTGTGTAGGTGATGTCCCGGGGGAGAGGTCTTAGTGGAGGTGTGTCCCTTTCCCCTTTTAGAAACTTTTGTTCATTCATTTAAGATGGCTTAGACGCAAAATGGTGCTATCTTAAATAAATTTTAGAACCGATCATATATTAGAAAACTTTTGCAATTACTTGATTTTTTTTCTTTTGATTGACTGTAAAGGAAAGATGTTTTGTCTAAGTGGAAGGGTAACTCCTCCCCCTGAAAAAAATGTTAAGGTAAGGTAACTAAGATACAAAATGTCAAATCCTTCAATTAATTGGTCCATGCCTAGGAATTATCATTATTTGTGATATTTTGGCTGTGGTATGGTAGGCTACTCTAGGTAGGTCCCTGCAGAGGTCGAAGATGTACTTTGGTCATAAAGGGCTTTGGTTACAATAAATGTATTATTGTCTCAATAATGGTACAAGATATGGAGTGTGAAAGGTGAGAAATGCGCCCGAAGTGAGACGAAATTGTGCATTGAAGATCATCGGGTTCTGTTTTCTTCCCGAAAATATAAGATCAATTAGGTCGAATTAGCTGCACCAGACGATAATTTGAGGGCGGTATTGGATGATTTCCAGTGGGGCGATGGGGGTTTTCATGGGGCGCACGCCTCCAAGCTGCCCTCACCCCGTGGTTACGCGCCTGTCTTTAAGATCTGACATATCATGAAAGATACTTAAAGTGAAATGAGAGGAAACTTGGAAAATTTAGCTGTTGCTCCAAATTAGTTTGCGGTGACTGCTTTTGGCCTCTAAATTAAAATTTATTAGCCCGTTGAGGTTAGATAATTAAAGAAAATCATTGGCTATTTTATCTTTAACTAGTGTATATGGTGGAATATTCAAGCGGTAGATGGTAAACTTGACAAACAGAGAAACAGACATAAGAACGCATCCCTGGACCTCCCGGTAAAGGTTTTGGGAAACCCTTTAATGAGATTTCCCAGGGTTATGGGACCTTGAAATCATAATTTGGACGGCTGAATTTCCACCTGTATTTTTTTTTCTCAAGAAGGCCGACTTTTATCTGCGGTTTGGAAATCTCAGGGGGCAGTAGCCCCAATGTCCCCCGCAGGCTGCGGCTCCGTAAAGCATAGCATAATCTAGCCTAGCCTAGCCTAGACTAACCTAGAATAAACAGCGTGACAACTAAAGTCAAGAAGTGACATTTATTCGATGGTGAATATTTCCCAGAAAAAAAATGGTAGTCGATTTGCCATAATTTTTGTGTTTTTGTGGATTTTACTTGAAAATATTTTATTTTACATAACTGCTGACAAGAGACATAAATTTCGAATTATTTCTATGATAATATGATAAATGAAGACCATTGGAAATCGCTTTTGAAATGTTTTCAAACTAATTTTTCGTTTGTGTTCAAGGGCAACAAAAGTCATACTTTTTCCGGAAAAATCTTCGAATGTGACAGTAGACGGTTATCATTAGCAATGCAACTATCAAAGAAAAACAAAAGGGAAATGAGTCTTAGATTTTCTTCACTTTTATATTACCAGAATCATAAATTTTCAAAGTAAAAGGGTCATACATAGATACAAAATACAGACAGAATGCATGATATTAAAAAATGTAAAACTTGAAAATATGTTGTCAAAACTATTTCTGGACGACGGGTTGAAAATTCAATTCCGTTCGCCTGTTTAACGTTTGGAAATTGCAACAGTAATGTTCCATCACAAGCAATTCAGAATTAAAATCCCCCTACCAAGTTTTGATTTAATTTTCCTCAGCTCTTAACAAATTATAATTCAGATGTTTTATTTATAGAACGACAGAACCAACGACAAGATAAAATGTAAAAATTATAGCACACATGACCAGAGCTACCGGCTGTAAATTTATACCCGCCCGTCTTGACAGTATTTAAAACATATTAACTGGAATGTCCTATCAAAAGCAGTTTCGAATATTATCCCATTGCCCGATTTTCCCTTTCATTTCACAAAGGTCAAAACACATAATTTAATCAAACTATGCAACGACATAACCCACGACAAGGGAAAATGTAAAACTTTTAAAACATATTACCAAAAGTGTACCTAGACGACCGATTGATAATTTACATTCGCCTGCCTGCTCAGCATTTAAAAAAAATTAATTGGAATGTCCTATCACAAGCAGTTTCGAATTATAATCCATTTGCTAAATTTTGGGTGCATTTTTCCTCAGGCCGAGACAATTAAAACTTAAATGATCGACAAATTTTGAAACTACAAAATGCATAACAAGGAGACATGTAAAACTCATAAAACATGATCAAATGTAAACCTAGATGACAGGTTGATAAATTTTACCCGCCTGTTTGAACAGCATTTAGAAAGTTATCAGCCAAATATCCTATCAAAGGTGGTTTCTAACTATAATCCCTTTGCCTAACTTTTTCTCAGCTCTACATAATTATAATGTAAATGTTTAATTTATGGAAATACTACATGACAAGGAAGAATGTAAAACTCATAAACATCACCAAAAGTTTACCTCGCTGACCAGTTGATAATTTACAACCGCCCACCTGTTCAGCCTACCAAATTTATACCTGAACGACCAGTTGATAATTTACATCTGGTCGACTGGTCAGCATTTTGAAGGCAAAATGCAAGACTCATGAAACATGTAAGGCATGCCAAATGTATACCTAGATGACCAGCTGATAATTTATACCTGCTGCCTGCTCAGCAAAATACAATTTACACTTCAAAAATGAAATCGTTCAGTGACCTGGTGTGCTTATCCCCCTTTCACTTCTCCTTCCCTTAAAAGTGTGAGCTGACCAGCAAAACAATGTAGAAAACAAGAGACAACTCTACAATAATTCCAATGACAGAAATAAGTGGCGTCACAGTTATAAGTATGTGTAGTATATTTGTGAGATGTATTCTAAGATTTGGCTGTCAGAGGCTTTTAATCCCTTCTTCATCATCACAATTATCCCATATCTCTATCACTGGGTCCCATTGGTGCTGACTGGTGTTATGTTACTATGTTACTATTAGTTAAATTCGACCTCACATCAGATCACCAAATGGTACACCCAATAACTCCATGTTGCTACCTGTATGCAATTTTCAAGCCCAAGTATCCTATCACAAAGCCAACATTTTTTCTGCCTTACGAAAAATGGACGTAATCCAAGGAATCGCTAACACAACACAAAATTCGCGATTTTGACAGGCAATTAAACAAAAAAAAAAAAACACTAGAAATGTGGACAGAAGCTGTGAAATTTGAGTTTTAGAACAATTTACAAATGTTAGCAGAAGTTGTAAACTTTGTTTTAGAACACTCAAAGAGGAAAACAATGGATACTGTTAATCAAGGTCTACTTTCTCTATTTCTACTCTACTAAAGCTTAGCAGCGTGAAAAACGTACACACATATGCAAGAATACCGAGGTCTTGTCCACTACAAACTGTATAAATCATAGTAAAAATTCTTTCTGTTCTGAAAAACGGACAAAAAAAAAATACGGCTGGAAAAGGGGAAGATCATGGAAAATGAAAAAAAATGACAAATGGAATCTGGAACTTTAAAAACGGAAACTTTCTGGCGCTACCCTATCAGTTTTAACACTAATCAACACACATCATAAACAGAGATGCTATGAAGCAGATTTATTCTGAAAGTGAAACCAGTATCCTCTGACTGACAACATAGTTTTAATTTGTTAACAGTAAGGCAATCATAATGCATGCACACTAAAGGGAATTGATCCACGTAGGACTTACCTGGAGGAGGGGTGTAAGCTATTGCTTGGGGGGGGGGGCTTTCGGGTCAGTTTTAGGTCGATTTGTAGGTTGGGGCTACCATGTAACGCTGTCATGGAAATCTTCAGGGGAACCCCTAAAAGTAAAAGTGGGAGCGTAACTTAAACCTTGCCTGGAATACTGGGTACTCTGGCTATAGGATTTGATCCCACCGACTTATATATGATACCAACTGCAGCATAGACTTGCACCAAGTCTCTAGCGATGTTCTCTCCCAGCTTATAGGATAATTAGGATTTCTATGGTTCTCTCTTTCTCTTTCACTATTCCTTCTTTTAATGGCACCCTCTCGTGCATCTTCCACTGCAGCATTGCATGTACAATTCATTAGGCGCCTTGCTTTCTACGCAGTCATGGCAAAGCTGTTATACATTGTGTCGTTATACACTATGCTATCCATATCGACCAACACACGATGGCAGGCTTTCCCGTGAGGGGTTTTACCTTTTGGTGTTGTGACATTACATTTTGAGCCGGTGGTATTCTAATATGAAAATGCAAAATTTTCACGCGCAACGTGAACTGCATCATTCATACCTGTAGCAAGATATAAGTACAGATTTATCTTAATGAATATTCAGCAAATGTCATATAATACTCAAGCTTATTATAACAGTTTATTATCTTCACATAATCCATCCTTAATTTAGGATGAATAAACAAGTTAAAATAATTATGACTTCAACAGAACCAAACGATATGTCCCTCACGACAAGCTGCTCAATTGAACAGTGTTCAGTAACAGTATGCTACATGTGTAGGGAAGCACAATGAACCATTAGAAACACGTACTATAGCGCTAGCGTGTGGTAGCTGCATCAAGGGACAGCACAAAGTAGGTTGAGATTATTGTATAGTGGTACTTTGTCACAGAGTCACTGTGAGAGCAGGAATGGGCTTTAATGAGTGGTGGAAGAGAGAATAATGAGAGACAAGTCTAACTGCAAGACTATTCAACTTAACAGATTCCAGTTTATACATGCTAATGTGTCCTGAATTCAGGTCAATATATCTACCAACTATCTGGTCTAGCTGACTTTCCAGACCTTCCCAATTGAATTTGCTTATGCCCAAGTGTTTTCAGCCACTTTCAAACTGACCATGCCTAATCATGAATATAAATGAAGGTGATGGACTATTAGTAACAGTTAGGTTATCTCTCATTACGTATTACCTAATAGCATGTACAGGCCAAAAATGATGAAAATGAGCCGTTTTTTGTGGGGAATGATATTTTCAGATAATATTAGCCCTAAACACTCATTACTTCTCTTTCTCTTAGATCACAAAAACACACAGAGTGCTCACCAACTTCTCTGACTGGCCATTTATAAATTTTTACCTTTAGATGTGTCCACTCATTCCTATGCATGACATGGATATCCAAAGCAAGCAGGGCAACTTAATATCCTGAACACCATACTTCCCAAGTGCATGCACAATAAAATCAGTCCTACTATGAGTTTGCATGTATATAAGCACTTTGGACCACGTTTAAACCTTACCCTGTCCACTCATGAATATTTATGACGATAATGTAATGGTCCCCACACCAAAACCCCTGCCTATGGGATAGCCTATACTAACAATGAAGCTAATATGAGCCTTCCTGAGTGGGATATATTGTCATTTCATGATTTTTAAATTTAAACCTGCCCACTCATTACTATGCATGAAATGAGCGTTAAAATAGTAGGTCACAGCTCCCCACACGGGTCAACATACCTGCCAAGTAGCAAGCACATCAGATCTTTCCTACAATGTACTGTGCCTATACACAATTTTAACCCATACATACTTACACAAAAATCATATTAGTTAAAATGGCTACAATGCTGTCTCCAGCATTGTAACCATAAATATGAAACTCTATGTACAGAATTACTTTTAATCGCACCCCTAGTTGAACTAGCAGCCGGAAGGTCTGGGGTTCGAATCCTGGCCGGGTCAAACCAAAGATAGGAACAAAATGCTATTGTAAAAGTCTTTGCCTCTGATCCAACCCTGCCCTACCAACACCACCCTTATCACAAGCAGTAGCCCCTTTAGGGATTTCATATTGCAGCCCCACTATTTATCTGGAATTTAACAGTTCCACTGTGACAGCGTGACAGTCAGAGAGAAAAATTCAACTTGACGTATTTGAATCAGAAAGACTTCATTGAGAAAAATCAAGCAAAGTTTACACTTTTGTAACTTATGAAACTGTCCTGCTTTTCACCAATTTTCATCTCAATATGCATTTGCGTTGATGAGTAATGAATGCAAAGGACTCTGGTAACAGACTGATGGTAAAAGGGACATGACTTTTTACCCATTTTACAAATGTTTCACACTCTGTGAAATTGAAAAAACTAAATACTTGATTTAAATATGGCAACAAAGAGCGGCAAGTAAGCTTTACTATGATACTAATCATTAAACTTTTTTTGATACCTTTAGTAATTATGACATCATAAATAAAATTTTACGTGGTAACAGCGTGACGGTAACAGCGTGATAAAAGGTATAATTAAACATATATCATGGCAAAGACCACTTTTTTCACAGATATCTGCCAATTTAGCCCCAACTGTGTATTTTTTGCATGATATGCCAAGGGACAAGCAAACCCATGTGCAAAAATGCAGTGCATTCGGAAAGTGGGGTTAGTACCTGGTTTTAAAAGGTGAATGACCAGGTAAAAAGTGCGACTAACATTAAAAACCTCTCTGAATTCAAGGGGTGTTAGAAATATTAAATTGGGTGATTCTGAAAGCTATTCTAACGAGATAGCTTCATCATGGTACTAAGATCATTAAATATTGTTTTTTTTTATATTTGAGGCTGTTGTGGTATTATTTAGAGAACTTGCATATGGTAACAGCGTGTCAGCATAGTTTTACCGTACAAATACATATAGGGTTACTGTACACTGTGCCAGTAAAAGGTGTTTACTGATTTGTATGGCCAGATCAACTATTGTAAGTCAGTATTAATTTACAGGTATTTCTGGACAAATAGAAATTATGAAAACAAATACAGTACTTGTCAATATTAAAAAATGGGCCCAGAGGGGAGGATTGAAAATGGGGATTTGGGAAGTAGATTAATATATTAGACAAAATAATGCTAAAAATTTCCCCAACTTTCATGGGGATGTGTATGATATTTGTGATCAAAGAGCGCAGACTTACAAAAACTCATTCCTTGGTAAACTAGAAGAGTACTGTACTGAAGTGATTTGTAGCAAAGACTAAATTTTATTCATTTAGACCCCGCAAACTCATGACAGGCATGTACACTAATACCCTACCTCCTTTGAACCGTAGCAACATAGTGTAATCCCTGTATTCAAACTGAGCACTATAATGCATTGTGTCTGTTGGCAATGTCTAAGTTCTGCTATTCACAAGTCTCAGGTTATGATCATGATGGGATGACATACTTATCAATTTTAATGCAAGACAAAGATATCTTAAACACCATCAAGGACTATGACAGCAATCTTTAAACTACCAGAAATGCTTACTTAAGAAATTGCGAGGCTCCAGATCTGCCATGCAGCAAGTAACACTGTCATGAAGAAAGTGTTCCTACATCTGTTATTCTGTATTTACAGGAATATGAAAGATTCCTTCCCTCTTTATCAAGCTGCTTAATTTTTACAGATACTGTAGTTATAAGTAGGATATCCTTTTTTTTGTAATCCTGCAACTTCAGAAAATCCGAAACTGTAATTGTACTTTTGTTCAGTATAAACACTACAATTTGAACTGTTGACTGTAAACCTTTCAATTATCCATTTTGAGGGCGACTAATGTATCAAACAAACCATTAGTAAAAGCTATTTTCCTTAAATGTACTTTTTTCCCATCTATTTTCCCTTACTGTTTGTTAGTAAAAGGCCTCACAGGCTTACTCAGAGTTAGAGTGAGCTGCCAATCTTTTGCTATGGTAGCATACTTACTGAAATATTTGTTTTTTGTTAACTAATGAATTTAGGACAACAAGCTCCCAAAAAGATCCAAACTCATTTTCATTAGAGTTAAAAAAGCTAAACACTGTTTAACTATGGCCTACGAACATGCGATACCTTCACTTGGGTTCCCACAGTGTTAGAGCCTGGTGCTCTCATTCTTCCCATGTTATTCAATAGGATGTCACGCTGTTACCGAAAAAGTAACAGCGTGATATATTTCATGTCACTATCACAGCAAAAATAAAAGAAATTCACCCAAAGTTTAAGATGCATTTAATTGACCTACATGAATGTGATCTGCATCACACTTAAAATTTTTTTTGGTAGGTTCACTTTTGAAAATACAGTAACAGCGTGATGTTTTTATTAGGCATTTTTGTGGAGTCACTGAAGCGTAACAAAGCACACAATATCAAAATACCGCCAGAATTTTAAAAGATCAGGTCATGTTAACTTGTGATATGTGCATAACATAACATTCACCAGTACTGAAGTGTATATTTTAATTGCCAATATTTTTGTATTTTTTAGGAAATTATTTGTTTTAATTTATGCTAATTACTACTGCCAATTTAGCCTTTTTTAGAGATTAAAAATTAAATTTTTTTTTTCAAATCCTAAAACTTCAATCTTTTAGCTTTCTTATGATACCAAACTTGTGAGGGTCAGACAAATTTTAAATGTTGGCTTCCATGTCCACTTTTGCATGTAATTGCCCAACTAAGGCCCCCATCATGTCAATGTCAATGCCATTTGTGGAAAGTGATTCAAGGGTTATCATTTCTTATAGAGTGTCACCATGTCACATCAACCAATATTAAGAAATTGGTACAGGTGATCTTTTAAGTAATTATATATGTTTGGAATTACTTTTTGAAATATACATATGTAAGGGTTCCTGCATTTTCTGGGGAATCGATTTTTATGACTTTTCCATGACTTCTAAGGACCAAATAATGAAGTTCTATGACCTTCCTCTTGACATCTTAAATAAAGCCACACAGCTTTCAACTATAACAGCAAAAGCCAATTAAAGCAGTAATGACAAAACAAAATGCAAGATTTGAAGAGTTCCTGAACACCCTTTATAGGGCTATCACCAAAGTTATGTCACAAAAACAAACACCCAAAACTATCTTACATCATTAAGAGGCAATGTATTTCTTGTTCTTCCATGATATGAAATCAAAATGACCCCTACATTACCATGGACCTTAACTTCTTGAACACCCCTTAGGGGCTATTATGAAATTGATATCACAACAAAAACACCCAAAACTATTACTTCATCGGTAGGGGCAAGGCTTTTCATGTTTTTTCCATAAAATAACCTTTGCAACAAGAACTATATCAAGTTATTAATAGCCCTTTTGGTATAGCTCAAACCTTCACTTGTGTAGCAGATTAACTGCAGAGACGTGTAGGTTGTTGGTTTCTTGGTATATATACCTAATCCGAAGACAGTTTGTAAGTGCCAAGCCTCTGCACTTGTGTAGCACATTAACTGCAGAGACATGTAGGTTGTCAGTTTCTTGGTGTACATACATTACACCTCAGGCAGAGAAATACTGTAAGTGGCAAGCCTCCGTAAATGAAGTTGCCTCCTAAGAAGACATATTTCACTTGAAGCTTGCCAATATATTTTAACAGATTTTTCAATAGATTTTTGCACGTCAGTTTTATGTTTACAGGTTTTTTGGGCAATAACTGGATTACTCTGGATACTTTCGATAATCTTGTTTACTTGAGACATGACTTGTAGAATACACACTATATGAAGTAAGCTGTAGCTTGCTTGTGCTAGTTTGTAACCAAGATTTAGGGACTAAAATCTCTTCTCTCTAGAAGCCCATATTTTGCATACAGTATGTATATTCAGTTTCCTAACAAAATCCAGCTGCTCTGGTATTTCATGGCTTTTTATCAAAATTATCAAGAGGGCCATTTTAAATTAAATGATTTATGTTTAGCTCAAAATTCGAATGGCTTCACTTAGCAATCCAAAGTTTTCATGTATTATGTACAGTAAGTGCAGGCTTGCAAGCTGTAGTAGGGCCGTAGAATGACTTGGTCTCCAGTACGATTTTAAGCAGTTAAAATTCGAATAGAATATGGCTTTGTAAAAGTCTTGTCAGTTTGGGTCAATCATGCTGGAGACAATATGAAAATTTAAACATCTTACAAAGTTCTTGCAACATGTTGAAAAATATCTCTGCTGAGTAGACTAAGAGCCTGTACAGTAGCACGCGTCGTGGCTATCGCCCCACAGGTTGGTATTTGTACAGCGAAGAAGGGAAAACAAATGCTTGTCACCTTTGCAGAGTAACATTTGTTGTCTATCCGGGATATTTTAGATTCAACAATCTCAAACACACTCATTCGCACACAGTTTTTGCAAGTTCTAGCTTTTCGCAGTGACCATGGTGATAGGTTGTGAGCTCTTGCAAGCACTTCATGTACTGCAAAACGTGCAGAAAGTGGGCCTTTACTTCAGATCTGCCGTTGTGTACGAAATAAGGTCATGGTTAAAGTATCAACGGCATTGGCCGATTAGCATTATGGAAGCGAAAAAAAAACCTTTTGCAAGCTTATTAATGTTCTTTTCATTAAGTTTTTGCAAATACAACTACTCTTTTTTATTTATGTTCAGTTCTATGTTGTCAGCATGAAAACTGGAGAAATCAGGAAATCGGGAGGGGGGGGGGGACGGATGGCATGTCTGTTTAAAAGAGCGCGATTAAGACCGAATGTTTAGCCCCTACGTAAAGACCCTCATTACATAGATTACAGTGAAAAATTTAAACAACTTTGCAAGAGTCACAATTTAGATTGGGGGAATTCATGGTAAATTTAACACTGGGGATGTTAATATGTTCACCAAGGATGATGTGTTTGCCAATCTGGCAGCGTGTTTTGTTGCAGCCAGTATTGCCCTTAATGGTTTGAAACTAGACTTCCTTTCGTTTTAGGTTTTATAACCATAAAAAGTCTATTCGTCACAACACTGCAGGTTTTCCCGTAGCAGAGCACTTTAATCTTCCCCACCATTCTCTTGATAATCTTAAAGTCATCCTCATTGTAAGCAATTTTGTTTGTACTGAACATCGCAAATTCGCCGAACTTTATTGGATTTTGAAACTAAATTCACACACCACGGGGCTAAACAAAAACATCGGTGTTTGAATCAATACACCTTCCATCAGACAACGTAATTGTTTATTCCACTTATTATCATCTTTTCGTCACCTATTTTCTGTTGTTTCTAAGCTGTATTTCCTAATGTTGGCTAAGTTAATGACTGTACTCATTTTATTTTCTGATCTCGCTGATGAAGGTTCCAGGGGAACCGAAAATTTCGAATTAAATTTTGGATTATTTTGCACTCTTCAAGT
>WURT03116282.1:0-11911 GCA_009936505.3 Holothuria glaberrima
TAAACTTATGATTGAAGGCCGTCTCAAAGGTCGGGTTGTGTCTATGGCTCCTCAGTTTGAGGGCAAACTGGAGTGACAACTTTTTCCATCTTATATGGAGGGGTGGCTCATTCGCTTCGATGTACAGACTCTGCATTGGGGAGGTACGGAGAGGCTCCCAGGCAGATCCTAAGACCTTGGTTATGAATAGGGAGGAGTTTCCTGAGATATGACTCACGTGCAGAGCTGTAAACAACACAACCATAATCAAGGTTTGACCTCACTAGAGATCTGTAAAGTCGAAGCAAAACGGGACGATCAGCCCCCCAGTCCATCTTTGAGACGACTTTCAACAGGTTTAGAGCTCCCTGGCACTTCCACCTGAGATATTCGATGTGGGCTTTGAAGTTGAGCTTATTGTCAAGTACTATGCCAAGGAACTTAGTCTGAGGAACAACTGGGGTATGGACACCGTTCAAAGTCACGTCTGGGTCGCAATGTGTATCTCTCCGATTGCAAAAGTGCATGCAAACAGTTTTGGTCTGAGAAAAACAGAATCCGTTTCTGTCAACCCAGTGCTGGATCTTATTGAGGCAATTTTGCATAGGGATATGCCTGGGGAGCTTTCGGCGACCTGTCGTACACCTGCCTTTACTGAGGACTTAATCAGTCCTATCAAATTTGCATTAGCAATATTTAGGCCATATCCAGGAATTCTGATGTACGGTGCACCGGTACCGCACCATGTGGTACCGAAGAAGAGTATGATGGTAGTCAGAAGTGCCAACTTGTGATAACATTTTCGGGAACCACAGGAGATGATATTTCAAGCTTACCACAGATAGCTTAGAGATATCGGTATCATGTGGTCACGTGCGTCCTCAAAACGGACTGAAATTTCGCTCTTCTGGTGGGATCTTTTCCCTCCTTTGCAATACAGAGACGTGGAGAGACTACTTTGCGAACATCGAGGGGGATAACGGGCGGCTATAAGGCAGGCTTGGCCGTGGTCCAGTATGATTTTGTGGGTAGGATCCAGAGGAAAATTTCCTGAATGTCAGCAAAATTAACAACATGGGAACACTAGTATGGAGATTCCAATAGGACTTTAAATGACAGAAGGGAGGTGTTAGAAAGTAGATCCAACCGTAGACTCTTTGAAGCAATGTTCGATTAAGATATTAATCTTGCCTTTCTTCTCAATACCCAGATCAACTAGGATCAATGATGCATTGTTAATATGACAATGAGAAGACTTACTCCTTATTTTGAAATCGTTAACTTTGCGTTGCCAGACGTCATGCACAAATGTGAAATTTTAACCTTTCGTCGGTATTCGTCACACTTAGTATCATATCATTTAAAGTCCGCGAAGTATCTCGTTACAACATCCTTTTTGAATATATTTATTAATGATGAAAAAATTCGCTACAACTTTACTAAGAGAAATGCATACGATTTAGAAATGTTTCCAGCAGATCACGTATTAAAATAGTGGGACACAATAAAGTAAATTGTTTAAAAGTTTGTTGCCAGTCGTTTAACTAAAATCCCTGATTACAGTTTAGTGATTGGCGGAAACAAACCTAGTTTCGAAGCATGTATAAACAATGATCTTTGTCTTGGAATTCCGTTGAAAAGAGAGGAAGAGATCATCATGAACAGGGATAAGTCAACAGGGACTTTAAAATACGAACAAAAAGAACTGTGAATCAAATAGTGGTGCCTGAAAATAAATTATTTTCAAGTACATATTATTGGACAGATCTGAACGTTGTATCTCCTTGCTAACACCTCCCTGATGTCAGCGAGAACACACCAGGCTCTTCACAGTTTGCCATTTAGATAGGGTAATTATCATAGTTTTACTTCAAGAAATTTTGCATGGAAACAAAAAGTAAACTTTTGAATAAATTTGTGGTATGAGTAAAGTTAGCTTCAAATGCATATAGTGATCACGTCACTCGTATAACTCAAGGTATTAGATTGGTACGTGAAAACCCCTTGATGCCCGACATGTATCTATGAGCCATCACCTACGGCAGCTTTGGCTAGAACAGTTCACTGGAATTTTGTGCTTGTAATGTTCTGAGTGATATAAATTCGATTGTGAGAATTGCACACAAAATTTTGCAGAAAAATTAGTTGTCATGGTAAAGCGCACGGGGTATGCTCCCCTCTTCCGTGCCCCGCCTGCTATACGTGCCTGGCCATATTATTTGAATACTTCTTTATGCAGAGACAACAAAATTATTATAGAGAGGAAAATATGAACAGACTCATACTCTAACAATTTCATTTGAAATATTCACACAGGGATAAAATTTCGTACAACGAAAAGTCCCTGAATCAGACCATGAATAATCCAGATGGCAACTCTGTTTGTGCAACATGTTGCTTTCCGATCGAAACCGTTGGGATCGGTGATTGTAATGTTCCATTCCCCCTATGCTGTGTATATAGTCTGATGTAACAGGCTTCCGCAGCAATGGGTGCGGATTTGTCGAACTCCCCCTCGCAGCTCGTTTGTTGTAAAGTGACAACCATACTGCATGCATGCAGTGTTTGGTTTGATTACAATGGGTGTCATTTGAAAACTAATATAGGGCAAATTTGAAAAAGGAATCTACTTTTCGATTTATCTACATGAGGTATTCTTTGACCTAACTTTAAGGGGAACAAAATGATTCTTTGACCGTACGCTTCTTAAGCTTAACTTTAAATACTTATTTTGCTATATGTGAGCCAAGACACCAGAAGATTGAGAAAATTTGTCTCCAATTTGGGATTTATTCAAAAATGGTTTTGTATGACTAAATTTAGAAGTATTTCAAATAGTTTTTTAAAACTTATAAACCTTCTTCCAAAATTTTGAACCATTCGTAAAGCATATTTTGAATCGAAGATTTGTCAAAGAATTTTCATTTGGCAGTCGATTTAAATTTATTCAGGTCATGGTTAAAAGGGCACCTCATTGGCACCACACCTTGCATAACTTACCGACAAAATATTGTTTGGAAACTTCATGGTCCCCTGAACAAAAAATCAAGAGGTTATAGTAAATATTTTGGGTATCACTTTATTCAAATGGCTGCCGAAAACAGAAGCAATTTTTTTTTATTAAATAACAACAAAGAAAAAGTTGCAGAGACTATTTTTTACACATCTACTATCTCATAATTTAGGAACAAAATTCTTTTTTTTTTATTTTTTGGCTTGATCCATGTTAATTGAAGATAGTAGAAAAACAAGATGGCATACAAAATCAATCGAATATTTTGAAAAATATGTAAAAGAGAATTACTCGAGACTGCATGTTTAAATGTTTTAAAAATTAAAACGATCACAAGTGCGATTGTGTGTGCATGTGCGTGCGTCCGTGCTTTGTACGCCCATGTAATGGGCATATGTGCGTCCGTGCTGTGTACGCCCATGGTGGACAATCTTCATACTTGGTATGTAGCTTTATCATTATAAGAAAGAACCCCATTGTCAGTTGAGGTCAAAGGTCATTTGAGGTCATCAGAGGTCAAAAACCAAAAACCTTGAAAAAACACGATATTTCAAGACAGGTTTGATGGATCCTGTTCATATTCGGTACACACTACACAAGATGGGTATAATTTCACCCAGCATGGGCAATGTGTTACCAACCGATGGGCTCGTTTGCCACCTTCCACTTTGGTAAAACCCTTCCCAACTGAGTTGTGTACACGATCTACCCATGAAATGGGTAACAATAGTTTCTCAACAATTTTAACTGTGAGTTTACCCAATAGATGGTTAAAATATTCCAAATTTTACCCAAAAGATGGTCATCCACAAAACGATTTCCACCACAAATAATAATGAAATGGTGTCTAAAAATGCTATGGACTATTTACCCATTAGCTGCATAATCTGTGATATATTTACACATCTGGTCGTTCCTCACACTGCTGTAATAAGCAGTATTTGAATAAATTCATCAGGTATGAAGTGAAGTAGTAACATCTAGCGATTGTTAAAATTTCTAAACATAGAGTATAACTAATTATGAACCAAATTGCAAGATCAATTTTCTTAGTTTCCTCCTATATCCAGTATTTATTTCGTTCATATATTTTGTTTTCCTTCAAACAATAAAGCCAGTGGATTTGTGATTCCTGACATCTGTTGACCTCAGATGATCTCCAACAAAAATAATAAAGGTTATCAACCCCTATAAAAGTCTGAAAAAGCAAGCATGAGCTCAATTGAAGATCCAGTTGTCAAGTAGCCAAATGATATGTACAATATTTTCATTATCTGACCCCCTGCGGACCTCAGATAACTTTGACCTAAAAAATACATGGGGACATTTATCCCAATGATGGTTCTATATACCTACTGTGAGCTGAATTGAAGATTGCATTGACAAGTTAATTGAGAGGTTTTGAGAGGTTTGACCTTAGTTGACCCTTGATCTTCACCAAAAACTATATAGATTATCCACTTCCTTTGACAGTCCCAGACACTACGTATGAGCTTCACTGAAGATTGAATTGACAAGTTATGGCGATAACAAGATTTTGAAAGGTTTGAATTCAGATTACCTTTACCCTCCACCACAAAATATAGGGATTATCTAGCCTTCATGAAGTTTTTACATACTAAAGTTGACTTGAACTAAAAATCGATTTTGAGGTTTTTGACAGGTTTGACTTCTGTTCACCTCAGATGACCTTTGACCTCTGCCAAAAGCAATAGGGATCATCTCTTTTTTATTGAAAACCTATATAAAGTATGAGTTTGATCGGAGTTTGCATCATAAACTTACAGTGTTTACAAGATTTACCATATTTGACACCTGGTGACTCCAAATTACCTTTTACCACACAATGGCTTACCGTCATATTAAGCTTCCTACTGGACTTTTGGACTAATTTTGAGATGAAGGCTGTCCCCAACAAAACGACATTCTTCTTTGTCAGGTTTCTGTTTCAAATAATAGAAACTTCTCTTCTATGGTTTCTTGCCGAAAGAAAACAGTACGTTCTAAATTCTTAAGTTCCACCTGGTGCAGGTCTCGTGCACGGCGTTCGCCAATTAACTGCGTTAGACGGATTTATACGTCATGGGGGCCGCTCAAGAGAGCAGTCGGCCACCACTTGACTGGAGCACGCGCGGCTCGAAACTGCAAGTGGTTACCTGGAAATGCCTTCCTATATACAGTGACGCTCGGCGGGGGCGTCATGTAACGTCACCGCTCAGAGTCTGCGCAGAGAGCTGGCTTTTGGACTGTCCAGTTCACTGAGAGAAGAAGAGGGAGCGCTTCCGGAGGTGAACTGCGTACGGCGAACCGTTTAATTCTGCAGTTAACGGGTTAATTATATCATCCCATACGAGGTTATAGGCTGTTAATTGTATCATTGCATGCGAGGGAACAGTGCTGTTAATAGAATTTAAGATTTCGACATATACTTTTCAAAGTATTGTACATTATATATACTATGCTTACAAAGTTTTTGCATTTTGACGTCTGTTAGTCTCAAATGACCTCTGCTCTCTACCAAACACAAAAGAACCCTTTAACTTAACAGTACCTACAAGCAAAGTATGAGAATCATCGAAGTTATCTCTCTTGAGATGTTATCTTTAAATGACTTCTGAGTTTGACATCAGTAACCTCATATCGCCTTTAACTTCCACCAAAATATTATCCTTTTCGAATTTAATGCAGACCATTGATATGCTATGTGAGAGATTCCTTACAAGTTCATTTTGAGATAACATGTTTAAAAGGTTTTACAATGAGACATTTATTGACCGAGGATGACCATAACCCTCTACTAAAAAGTATAGTCCTAAAATTTAATACAGGGTATCTGCATGCCAAAGTATGGCATCCCCAAGGACATCCTAAAAATATCGTGTTAATGACAAGTTTACTTCTGACCCCCAGTGACCTTTGACTTAGGGTTCTTGTATGCAATATGAGATCCCACACTGTGACCGTTTTTTTAGACTTGTTGTTTACAAGCAGTTTACAAGTACAAGATTTTCGTGTTGTCACTTCTGGTAACTTCATGTGAACTCCCAAAAACAATATACTACTTCCTATTTGCTTGAAAATGTAATAAAAAGTAATCTAAGCATCTTTCATTTTTTATTGAAATATTGTTTACAGGCTATTATTACAAATACAGGTATGCACCCAGCCACATACAAACACAGTGACACACGCATACGCTAGCCTGCATAATTATACACAGAATCTTTGTGCCGTCTGCAAGAACTCAATAAAGTTACGCCAAATGCAAATCAGGTCATTGTTTGGAAGCTTTTTATAGACAATTAAAAATACATTGCCTTCATATCTGCAACTGGCCAACTAATATGTTTCTTTAAGTCTGTTACCAATTTCATATTTTTCAGCTGTAAAACTGTTTTACCAGCTATTGGCTTCACAGACCTCACACTGAACAAATTATTGGCACCTTAGTGAAAATCCTGTGGTGCCAATGTAGTCAGTTTTTCCTGGTATGAACCATATATATCAATCCCTGCAATTTTGTTAGACTGATGAAGGTACTCAATGGCTTAATTCACATCTATGAAATCAGCAGAAGAATCGCCAATTGGATACATCCATGAGTTTTATTAGAAACCTCCCTCAAAAAAGCAATGAAAGCAAGTGCAAGCATGGAAGGCCAAGTTTTTCTCTCATCCAAAATAAAAATAATGGTAATATATACGATGCAGAAAAGGACCTGTAATTTAACAAAGCTACTGTACATTGTAGTTTATACACTAGGTGATGTGGCTAATTAGATGAAGATGGTGCCATATGAAGAAATGAAGCTACGCAGATGGGAGGCTTGAGGTTAAGTCCCTATTGGGTTACAGTTATCTACGTTTTAGTCATTTGAATGGAATCCTTCAAAGAAACCAAATTTGTTCTTAATTGTTGAGTTTGTCAACCTGAAACGAAATCATTATTTTATAGGTAATATTTGCTTACACTATATGGGTCACTAAGTCTCATGAAATGACTATCCTCCAAGGCGTGACCTTGGAGGATAGTCCTTGGAGGATAGACCTCTAAAGGGACTCAATCAAGAGCTCTCTTACTACTTACGGGCATACAAAAAGTTGCAACCCAGTAAAATAATATAATGAATTTTCAATGTACATATGAAAAAAGTTTGCTATCTTATTTAAGTGAGCGCGTCTTAAAGTAAAAAAACCTAGCAATTCTGCCTAATTTACCAACAAAAACTCATTTTAAAGGTAGGGGTAAATATCTGCTAACATTATGGTTTTAAATCCAGACTACGATCCACTAGTTACATTTAACACTGATTTTTTCTAAGTCGCCACCTTAATCAACCAGTTTTTCCTAAGTATCGAGTACGTTTGAGTTACCTACTGGTAATTGAAGTTCGTCATTTCTGTAGATAACCACAAAGCTTTAGGACACCTAATTTCCCACGAGTGACACTGCCTTGAACTAGACCTATTCCCTGCTTGTTGGATATTTAGTGATGTTAATATTCCTATCTACGGGCAATTTGCAATTTTTCAAGTATATAATTTGTAACATCATATTCAAAATATAATCTACTAAACATTAGCTCAGCTGCAGCGCTGTGCACTTCTTGACTGTTGTTTTTCAATGTGTCTCATATTGAAACAGAATGTACACATGTTAAAGCAGTATACCTACTTCTGATGATCTAGTATGGTTTGATACTTACTTCATTCCATTTTTAGTGACAGGTATGAAACACAATGGTTGACTAGGATTTCTCCATCTGATGGCATGCAAAACTTCTCCTGGATGTTCTTGGTTACCCCTCTGTCCTAGCTATCTTAATAGAGAATGTCACAGATGATCTGTAATGGAAACGGTGAAATAACCTACACTTTTGCAAAACTTTTAAGGAAAAAATGGATGCTATCTCTTCTTATAAAGATAACACTGAACAGCAACTAAATTACTCACTGAAAAGTTCCTTAAATTTCAGCTGGAATTTCATTTTTTTTTAGCAAATTACCATTGGTTTATCCTGGAGGATATCTGCTCTTAAAGTTGTATATTGCTCTGACATTGATCAGCCTGATAACAATCCAAAAGATCACCCGCTGAATGAACCAATTCCACATGAACTTTTCATTGCTTCTTTTTTATTTTTTCTTGCTTTGTTTTCTACCTTTATCTTATATGGAAAGAAATTGTCCATTCGCATTTTAAAATATTCACCTTTTGGTGCAATGCAGACAAAATGACACCTAGTGAAAGTTGACATTTATAATTTTCACATTGCAAATTCTTGAAAATACACCTCAGCACACAATGCAATTGTGTAAAGCCCATCTGCCAGACATAAATCATTTTTGAAAACTTTTTGTTACCTAGGTAAACAATGAGAATAAAATCAGATCAGGCAATGTATCAAATCCTTTAAGTATGTACGATAAATCCTATTTTGGAAACAATTTTAAAAAGGACACTTTCTGCATGCATTGCTTCAGCAAAAAGGAGCTTCTGTTTAATTCTTCATTCCACAACTATAGTACAGCAATACTTTGCAAGCCTATCAGTGCTGGAAAGAACCATGCAATCAAAGTTTTAAACATACAACAAACATTAAGCACTCGTTATCGAAAAGGCATTTTGAAGTGACAGAGTTGCAGGAGGCTTATTCGCTAATGGGCTCACTGTTGGATTACTTTCACAATCGCATGAACCCTCACTGTTCAATCTGTCTATGAAATCAACAAGAGAGATGTCTTTAGTATCAAGACTTGTATGCTCGGCCAAAGATATGTTGCATTTGTCTGCGTTTTTTTAAAAGAGAACTGTTGAAGAAAAACATACAAACATATTACCAACATTCCAATCTGCAACACCGGGGACTGGTACAAGCAGGAGGCCTGAAGCCCGCCTCCCCTCCACCCTCAAGTTTGAACAAACCTTTTCCTTTAGCAAATTTCGGCAAGAAAGGCAGGCAATTTTTAGTGGTTTTAAAGCCATTTTTAAGCAAAAATGGCTCTATCTCTAAGTAAACAATGTCTTATACGCCCATGTTCTGAAGTAATTGTTTTTACATGTTATTCTTCTTTACCACTCTACACAATTCTTTCACCTTATCTTATCCTTCTAAATTTTATTTCTACTCATTTGAACCTTGCGCTCTCTTCATTTTGCCTTATCATGAGCTGATTATTTATTGAACCAGGTCAGATTGTATCTTATTGTGAGAAAGTGCTCACTTAAGGTATCTTACAGGATAAAACATTCATACTATTTTCACCAGGGCTAGAGAGAACACTTTGTAGAAGTAATTCAACTTTAGTTCTACACTTTATCATATTTTTCATGTACAAAAAGGCAAAACTTCTCTTCATCATCACAATTTCCTTCCGGATAACACTATATTTCAAGGAGGAGCTAAATTTACAGCTTCTCAACTTTTTCGACCCATAATTTTACACATTTTTAAAGGTGCATTATAAACGTAGAACTGTAATCTAAACGTGTTTAAGGAATGCAGAAGATTTTCAGCATTTAAAAGCAATGTCTATGAGGAGCAGTTTATGTCATTAATTTACATTAAATAGTATCCATCAAGCTAAAACTAAAAACAACATATCTGTGTTCTTACTTTTAATTTTATTGTCAAACTGTCATGACATCCCCCTACCCCTAGAAGCTTATAGGCTTCTAGCGCCACGCTAAGCCTAGTTTAGTATTTCTGCCTTATTTCTGGCTTCACATAGTCTATTTTTGGTTATACATATCCGCCACAGTACCAGTACTACACAACTGAGCTAGGCTTATAAGCCTTGCCTACATATCTTCAATCAATCAATCGATCGATCAATTAATCAATCAATCAACCAATCAATTTAACAACCACCCCTTGAACATAATGATGAACAATTATATCCTAACAAAGCTAGCCTAACATATGGTGCTCGCCCCAAAGTATCCTTCTGGTTATAGGCTAGGCCTTACGTACAGTATTATTCACGAACTCGCACATCGCACAATGAAAATAAGTGATAACGTCTACCCTATGGACCTGACAAAAAAGGATGATATGATACATCATCCCTCACGCTTATGTAAGTCTTTTTCTTCTTCTAAGGGTTACCAGACATTCTGGTGCAATTTGTATCCATTATTCTGTAAACTGCCAGTGCTGGCTCATGGACCGTCTATCTTGCTGTATGGTAAACTTAGTACCTATTTTCCGGCTAATAATTTACAAAAGTTGGGCAGTTAGGTGTTTGCTCATCCATTTTCACCCAACTGTTTTTAGAGAGTATAATAGATGTGCTACTTCAAGAGAAAGATAAACCTTTTGGTTTGTTGGAGGTTGAAGGTCATTTGTGGTCACGATCAGAGGTGAAACTTCGAAAACTTCGTTAACTAAAAAGACAGTAAGTGGCATCTCCAAATTATGTCTGGCGTTTGGTTACAAACGAAGGGTTCAGGTTGAACTTTGAACTATTACAAAGATAGAATTATAGAGAAAAATTTTTAGTTTTCCACAAGCATAACTACTACAGAAATATGATTCTAATTTGAATTACCTAATTATGAACATATGGAAAGGATGCTGTGACTATATAATGATTAAAAATACTAAATCTGAATGAGTTCTTTGATGGTGTAATGGATAAGAGCTTGCTTTCTCACGCGGAATGTCCTGAATACGATTCCCTTTTCAGACTTTATTTCTTTTATCGCTTTTTGTTTTTCCTTTTTGGGAGGGTTCAAAGGTCATATGAGGTCAGCAGAGGTCTAGATGGGAGATGACCTAAATTTCAACAAATATTTGCTTGAAATAAGTTTTGATTGTGTGGCGTTAAATTTAGTCAGATAATATTATATGAGCGACCATTTTGTTGTTTTCTGCATTCGGGTTGACCTATATCCATAAAAGATGTTCAGTAAGGTATATTTTGAAGATCAGGGACAGAATATATACAAATATTAGGATTTACTGTGTCAAAAGATCTTAATAATTTTTTCCTTATTTTTATATGTTAACATGAAAAGTACATTAGTGGCTATTTTTTTCCGCCTTCTCGGTTGATCTAAATTCCAATAGAAATATTTTGAAAAATAAGGCTTGAATAATTATCACAAAATATGGCCAAACATGAAGGATCTGTAAAGAATTTCAATATTTCTGTAAACTTTTCTTGAATGGCTGAATTGATCTTGCGTATTTCATATCAGAGGAAATTGTGTTTCAAAACCTGGATCCATTGTACTTTACAGAATTGACCACGGTGACATTTATAGTATTAAAGTAATAAGTTGTTGTATTACTAAACCATCTTTCAAAACATGGAAGTAGATTCTTCTTATCCCAAGTGTGTACAAAAGTTCCTAAGTGATAATAATAACCGTCGTAGATTGTACGTAATTCTGGTTTACGAAAAAAAATTGTGCAGTATGGTCAAGGTAGTCAGCATTGCCAACTATACGAACTACTTGTTTCTGTCTGGAATTCTAGGGAAATTTTGCTTTTTGGCCAGTGATGATCACATGTAACATTCTTAAGAATTCTTGCTCTTTGCCCCCAGCACAGAAGTAGCAGATGTTGCGAATTTGCTTGCAGACGAGTTTGAATTTAATTCCTCAAACAATCACTATTTGCAAGCATTTCAAACATTCCAATATACTGCTGAAAAACAAAATGTGAACTTCACCTCGGACAATTCTGAAGAATAAAACAGCCTCTTCGACATCGTGGAACTTCGCATTGCTCTCGACAGAAGTAGTGACACTGCCACTGGTCCAGATGATGTTCACTACCAGTTTTTGAAACACCTTCCAGATGAATCCTTGCTGGTGTTACTGGATATTTTCAACCGTATATGGGAAAGTTGTACTTTCCCAACTGCTTGGCGGGAAGCCACCATTATTCCCATCGCCAAGCCAGGTAAGGAC
>WURT03116293.1:0-11910 GCA_009936505.3 Holothuria glaberrima
AGAAGGAGAAGGAGAAGGAGAAGGAGAAGGAGAAGGAGAAGGAGAAGGAGAAGGAGAAGGAGAAGGAGAAGGAGAAGTTTAGTTTTGAATAGTTGTTATCCATTCAAGACTTGACTGCACGAATCCATAGTTCCATCTGAAATAAGGTATTCTTAAGATCATAAGAATTAAACGTAAAAATGAGTTGTGTATCTCCATCATACAACATTAATGGATTCCATGGAAACTGATAATTAAGTCATCCCAGAGATGATGTATATAACTAGAAAAGGACAGGACCTAGAATCTATCCCCGAGGAGCACTATCATGAATAGGTACAACGTGGACGAGAAATAAACTGTGAAACTTGAACAGGCTGTGTCTGATGCTCAAGCTAACACCAATGAAGAGCAGTTCTACGAAAAAAGGAATTCCCTTTCGAAATTTGACAGCAGAAGGTCATAATATGCAGGTCATCGGATGCCCCTGAAAGATCCAATCGAACAAAGAGATCATTTTTTCCCTGATCAAGTGCACAAAGAATATGGTTTTGAACCCAGAGCTACAGTATAGCCTCCGTACTGTAACTAGTTTGATATACCAATTGGAATTGGTCAAGTAATCACCTCAATTAGAAATAAAGAGATGTATACTACAAAAAGCTCGATGATGATGGATCATGGTGAATAAATGACAAACAGTGGTCCATATAGGGCAAGTATGGAGCAATCGCTGGTCCATAGGTTTGCACTTTGCCCTCACAGAGTTAAACCTCCCCCTTCCCCATTTTTTATTTTTATTCTATTTTATTTGTGTTTTTTGTTTGTTTGTAAAATCCTGGATCCGCTCCTGCAAGTAGCATTTCAGGAAGTTTGCAAAAGACATCGCTATCTATCAATTAATAATTGAAGTGTTGAACAGCGTAACACAAAAATATTATTATTCATACGTTCAGATATATGCCACACAATATGCATATCATGAAAGGAATGTATCAAATTTCACGGTTACGTTCCATTATGATCAAGAAAACGAAACTGAAAGATCAAGAATTTTCCAGCTAACACTTAGGGAAATCTATGTAGTGATTCCACATGAATCTGTTGAAAACTGAATCAAGACAATGTAGTTGTAAGAAAGCTGCGGAGTCTTAGTAAGTTGAACACACTGTGAATGTCACTGATCGACGGTGTCTTCGAGAAGGTTTATACCCTATCAGAAGATTTGTTCAAAAAGTTATCAGTGCTTCGCATCAATTTTACGGGTCAACTTTACGAACATATTCCTTTTGTTCACAGCTAGACAATACTTTAACTGCGCTGGAATCTTTGTTGAAAGTAAAGGTAGTAAAGTCAGGTAAACGTTGCTTTGGTGCATTTTTATTTTTTTTATAATTGTTAAATATCTAATATAATATAGAGTAGACAGGGTCTAGTCTATTTTGCTTCAACATTTGGGGTCAAAAGCTTTTTGATTCCCCGTCGAAGGCATAAGGAACCCATACAACCACGCTGGAAATTGTGTGTATGTTCGTGTGTGTATGTGTGTTTGTTTAGCCTTGCTTGTAAGCTATATCTCTAAGATAGAAATTATTGATAGGCCTTCTTCTTATACTTATGATATAAAATTATCATATTAAGAGTAAGATCCCTATTGTTTTTGGTGGTGGTCAAAGGTCGTGTTAGGTCACCAGAGGTCAAAAACCGAAAACTTTTGGAACAAGAGATATCTAGTTAGAAAAGCATGCATGCTCTTCAAACTTGGCATGTAAATACGTTATAGTCAGAATATGTTTACTATTGATATTGGAAATGGTCAAAGGGTATCTGAGGTCACCGCGGGGTGAAAATACGAAATTCCTAAAAACTGGTGGTAAGCAAACACGATATCTTAAGATAGAAATAATCTTTATACTTGGTATATCTTTATAATATGGGGAGGAAGGACCCTATTGCTTTTAGAACATGCCAGAAGTCATTTGAGGTTATCAGAGGTTAAAAACCGAAAACCTTGAAAAACACCATATTTCAAGACAGGGATGATGGATTCTTTTCATATTTGGAAAACAGATGTGTTACTTTAAGAGAAAAAGAACCCTTTTGGTGGAGGTCGAACGTCAAATGGGGTCATATAGGGTAATACGTGGAGAAAATTTGAACTCTCCCACGTAAACCTACACAAAATGAGTGGTACTGAAAATTTGCAATTTCTTTATTTTTATGTGAGAATAATAGTATATGGGATCATTTTTCCAATATTTCCTGTAATTGAATAACCAGAGGTACTGATCTCTCTGGTATTAATTGGATTGTTAACACACTCAAAATTTAAAAAAATTCAAACAAGGCACATGTTCCATTTTCATTAAAAAATTACGGGTTTTGGCAATACAAGACTTTGGCCAGTGATGATCTCTTTCACAGCCATACAAGATGTTCCATCGCCACGAAATTGGTATTTAATACCTCAGTGCACAGGATGATAATGGATATGAAAGAAGGAAATCCAAATATTTAGATTGATTCATTTTTAAGTTAAATTTTGAAAACGTTGCTTAGTGTTGAAACTCATCTCGTATGGTTTAGTTATACGTAAAGATGAAACTTCATTTTTTCATGTAAGGCGGTTCTCAGATATCTGCAACAAAGCTACAAGTAGGTCTGATGCTAAAACAGGTTGAGACACCCTCGAATAGCCAGGGAGATGTTATGAGAGCCTACATACGCTCTGATTATCGTAAGAAAATAGCAAAAAGTAAGTGACGCAAAACTGTCTTTAATGCTTTCCGTTACTATCATAATTTTACTCAAACGAGGTACCCATATCATATTAAATTTGGAATAAAATATTTCTCGTACACCTAAAAATGCAGGAAAATGAAGGTTGTGCCAAAATAACACATGCAAGTTAGCCCCTCATTTTAATGGAAAACCAAAACACTATCGCATTCTTAATTCTCATTCCAGATCAACATCTTGATCGTTATGGAAGAAAATGAAACGCTTTCTCATGAAGGATTACCGGTTTGGTTGACTTCTTGGTCCGACAATTTCCTTTTCGAGAGCCCTATCCAGAGACTTTTCTCAGCTGTCGTGACATGTCTTATAAAGGTTGTCGGTATTCCTGGGAATAGCATGGTCGTTCTTGCTGTGATGTTGTCGAAAAAACTACAAAACAAAACCAATGTATTTGTCGTCAGCCTGGCATGTTCAGACATGTTAACTTGTGCCGTGCTTCCTTTTTAAGCTGTAGCTCTCCTTAGCGAAACATGGCCTTTGTCAACCGACATCTGTCGTGCGGTTGCAATCCTCATGTGGCTTGGACTAGGCAGTGGTGTCATGAACCTGGCTCTAATAGCATTCACACGTTACTCTATCATCACTAAATCACGTACTTTTAATGACAGTATCTTTACAAAAAATACTCTTTCCTTACTTGTCTGCGGGGCTTGGCTAGTTCCACTTCTCTTCATGATAATTCCGCCAGCTCTTGGGATCGGTGCCATAGGTTACTCACATCGATATAAGTTATGCACCGCAGATTCTTCGCATTCCTTGTCAGCTTATTACACTCTAATCAGCCTATTTTTTGAGTTCCCATGTTTCTTTGTCATACTTTTGTGCTATGTCAAAATCTACCGATTTCTGAAAAATGCAAACTTCAATTTGGCTCAATCAAGACACTGTTTTACCATTACCGGAGATCTTGATTTCGATATAGCGCCCCAATTTTCAGGAGATGTTGCCGTTTTTCGTCGTCAAGTAAAAGTCACTAAAAAGTTGTTTATCATCATATGTACTTACATCATTTGCGTGATGCCTTTTGTATTAGCATGCTCGATACCTGCACCGACCTACCCGCTCATACCATGGGCTTACCTTCTTTTGTTTTTGAACCTCTGTCTGAATCCCATTATTTACGGCCTTCAGCATCCACAATTTAAAAAGGTTTTGGGGCCAATAATAACATGTTCCTGGAGGAATATTCCAGACCCATCATCACTGGTTATGTCATAAAGTAACATCGCCGCTATGAATTGTCATGAGTAAAGACTCCAATTTCACGAATAATTCATAATATTCTCCTCGCTATTCTACAAAAAAACTAGCCCGCCGCACATGTAATTAATAATATATTGAAAAAATGAGGAAAATATTTATGAAAAATATATTGAACTCACTGAATCATAAAATATGGGCATGGTTCATGCCAAAAAATTTAAAATTATGTTTAAGAACATTTTGTGTTGGAATTGAGGTCAACCAAGATGGCGGAAAAGCAAAATGGCCGCTAATGATAAAATAACAATGTAGCATTAAAAATAGATAATAATTATAATATTTATAATCATTAGAAATATATTTCGATTGAAAACCCATATATCTTTATAGCAGATTTAACATACAATTCAAAGCATGATTTCTGATATTTTAACTAGGACCCCATTCTAATCAAGATGGCAGAAACAACAAAATGGCCGCCAATAGAACGATCATAATGTATAAAAATAATAAGAGAAATAATCATTAAAAATACTTCTGACACAGGTAAACCTAACATGTGTCCATTTTCTGTTGTAAATATTCAAAAGGTTTTTTTTTTTCCGGACATTTCATTTAGGATCTGGGTCAACCAAGTTGGTGGAAAAAGCAAACTGGCTGCTAATGTTAAAATTTCAATATATTATAATAATAAGAAAAATAACTCCTAAAACGTATATTCGTGATCAGTTGTTGTTTATATTTGGCCATATTTTGTGCCAAATATTCCAAAGAAATTTCCAGAACATTTTGTGGGAATGTAGGTCAATCAACATGGCGGAAGAAGCAAAATTGCCGCCAGTGATATAACTACAATATTTTATAAACATGAAGAAAATAATCCTTTCAAAATATTCGTAACTCATTTAAACAAAACAATCTGTGAGCAATCTTTAGTAAATGTTCAGAAAGTAATTTTCTGGATACGTTTTATAGGTTCCAGGTCAACCAAGATGGCGGAAATTCTTAAACGGCCACCCATATAGGTATTACAGTTTAAAAAATATTTGTTATTGTTTTTTCCGCCATCTTTGTTGACCTAAATTTCAACAAAAACGTTCTAAAAAACAAGTTTTTGAACCAATGAACCAATTGAACCAATGCCATTATTTTGAGGCTTTGTGTCCAACATATTTTTCATAAATATTTTTGTCATTTTTTCACAATATTTTAATAATAACATGGGCAGCCATTTTGGAATTTCCGCCATGGTTGACCTGAAACCTATTAAACGTATCCAGAAAAATACGTTTTGAATATTTCCAAAAGATTATGGACAGATTTGAAGTTTAAATGTGTTACAAATATTTTGTAAAGATTATTTTCCTTATTATTATAAAATAATGTAGTTATATCATTGGCGGCCATTTTGCTACATCAGCCATCTTGGTTGACCCGGATCCTTTATGAAATGTCCAGAAAAATCTTTGAATATTTACAACAGAAAATGGACACATGTTACCGTAGTTTTATTCGTGTCGTTTGCATTTTTAATGATTGTTTTCCCATTATTATGATATATAAACAAACTTATTGCATTGGCGGCCATTTTCCTTTTTCCGCCACCATAAATGACTTGAATTCTAACCGAGATATTTTTAAAACAATTTTGGTTTATTTGTCATAAAATCTGCCCAGATATGAAGTGCAACTGTGTCAAAAATATTTAAATGATTATTTCTCTTATTATTTTTATACATTTATGATTGTTCTATTGGCGGCTATTTTGTTGTTTTCACCATCTTGGTTAGTAGGCCTATGGGTTCCTGAATAAAATATCAGAAATTATGTTTTGAATTTTATGTACAATCTGCTGTAAAGATATATGGAGTTTTCAATCGCAATATATTTTTTAATGATTATTATTATCTTTTTATGCTACAGTGTAATTATCATTAGTGACAATTTTGCTTTTTCGCCATCTTGGTTGACCTCAATTCCAACAAAAATGTTTGTTAAACATAATTTTAAATTTTTTGGCACGAAGCATGCCCATATTTTAAGAGTCAGTGAGTTCAACATAGTTTTCATATTTTCGGCGGGCGAGTTTTTTTTTTTCGTAGAAAAGCGAGGAGAATATTGAATTATTCGTGTAATTGGAGTCTTTGCTCATGACTATTCATAGCGTCTTCCTTCCTGGCTTCATATCAAGCTTACCTGATCATGTTCCGTATGAATAGTGGCCACAACGTGTCGATACACTGGGTTTATCGCAACTCAAGTGCCTTCAGTCTAATGACACTGAGACTGTAAAGGACAACTGCTTTGATTGAATATGATAATTTAATGGTACTTCAAAAAACAAAGATTTCAAAAAACAAAGTTTCTGAGGCTGAGGGTAGTGAAGAAACTAAGGGAAGTTCCGAGTGAAAGTAGGGGCACATTCAGCCTGAGCTTAGTTTAATCTAAGTATCATTTTCTCGATCTACTCAAGCAACGTTATATATAATTACTTCATAACTTGCCCTACCCAACCTACGAAAAAATTGCGTGCAGCGGCAATTTTGGACGCCATTTTGAAGTTCCCCGGCCGACACCGGCGGCACCTTTTTTTGTGTGTGTGTGTGTGTTAATCTAGACACCTTTACAAACTCAAATCCGTTGAAAAAAGATTCTTTACAATTTTTTTCGCAGATGGATCTTACTTTGGGTTACTATACCTTTCCACCAAGTTCGAAAAAAAATCCCTCCTGCTCACCACTAGGATGAGCCCCTCACAATACACATTTTATCTTTTACCAAGTAACCACATATTTTGGTAGTACTAGACTGTCACCGACAGAAGTAAAATATTTCTTAAATTTCCTGGTTTATACCTAGTTGTACTGCAACATATGCGAGGGACGATCATTTGCCTGTCTAACTTTTACGGTTTAGAAAAGGTTATGTACAGCTCCATAGCCAAATAACAGCTCACAGGGTAAAAGCCCAAGTCTTGCATAGCAAGGGCATCCAAGCAGGCGGCTTTTGCGTAGGGACTGTACACGGTTTGCTAAGGGACAATTATTACAGGACTTGATTGGGACGAGGATCGGTCACGGTGATTTCGTAGGAGCACCGAGGCTCCATTACCACATCCTGTTTAATACAAAATGAAGTCGCCGAAGACTTTATTTAGCCACTGAATGCTAAAAGTTTGATAGAACGAACCGCTTACTGGCCTAGGCGTAATCTGTAAGTCCCAGTATTACTTCTCTTTCTTTTCTTTTGGGAGATTATGCCATTAGGCATCATTACTGTGAGGACGTTGCACCATAGCACGTAAGGTTGTATTTAGCTTTGGGGAAATCGTATCTGGAAGTAATGCAATTTTCATCAACACTCAAATTGTATCTGGCTCTTATAGCCCCACATACAGAAAGGTGTATCCAGTTGAGTTACGAAACTTAAGAGATAAACCTCAGTGCATAGGTTTATGCCGGTTTTCCTTTACATTTATGATTTGAGTATGTGTATTATGTATGTTAATATCCTGAAATGTTTCAATTAACACAATTTTAAAAAGCGGTAATTGTGTGTGTCTTTTAAAAGTAGAATTTAATCCAATGAACTTAAAGGGGGTTTTTGAATCGTTGTAATGTTGTATGCGAATTATATTAATTAAGACATATCTTTAAAGAGGGTTGTTTTCCTCTTTTAAAGGGTTCTTCCTTCCATTCTTCGTTCTTTCTTACTCTGTCTCCATATTTTGAGTGTACCGCACTGTAAGTAGTAAATACACGTGTAACGCGGGTCCTGCGTCAAGTTTAGGGGTATAGGCTTATGTGCTGCAGGAATACTAAAGAAAACTGAAGGTAGGGGAAGAGTGGACACAAACACGCAAAAGAAGGACAAAACAAACCAATTTATGTCACAAAAAGAATCTGTTATACTCTGGTGAAAATAACACTCCAAAATTACCAATGTACAAATGATTGAATTGATAATTAATTGATTGTCAGGTATCTGGGATCCTCAGCAGGTTTTCGGAAACTTTACTTTAGACAGCAGTCACTCCAAGGATTTTAGCCGCTGAATCCCTCAGTAGCAACCTGCCCTTCCAGGGAGCTGAAGTCCAAACCTCCTTCAGTGTGCTAAACCCTTCAGCAGTTTTGCCTGCCGGAGGGCTGAAATATCCATCTCCAGTTAGCTGAATCCTTCAGCAGTTTTGCCTGCCGTAACGCTGAAATATTCACCTCCAGTGCGCTGAACCCCTCATTAGGCTTCCTTGCCGGAGCGCTGAAAAATTCACTTTCGGTGTGCTGAACCAGGCTTGCCTGGCAGAAAGCTGAATCATCCATATTCAGTGCACTGACATTCTCGGCACGCCTCCGGGGAATGACGCCCCTATGTACGAGGAGAGGGGGCGGGACTCACTGCTACCAGCTTACACATTGTAGGATAAAACATATAACCTATGTATAACCCACCGAGGGCCTTTAACTTAGTCCTTAATTCTCTTTTTAGACTTTTGGAAGACCCGTCCAGGCCAGCCCTCAATCTTAGCAGCTAGTTCTAGCTGAAATAACGGTATATGATTCAGGGTCGGGTGACTGAAACAGGGCTGTAAAGGGGAGGGGACCTGGGACGTTTTTTGCACTTCAGCTTTACAGTCTCACTTACTAGCTCGTAGCCTAAGCTTCCCAGACCCTAAGCTAACAATTTCAGCGTAGGTTAAGTTCTATGTAAGCAGCAAGGGCACTCTTTACCTTTAATAATCTTAATTTATTGGTTCCATATCTCCTCTTGATTAACTTAGTCTTACAGCACAAATTCATCACCACAATTCTTTCCTTGAACCGTACAAGTTTCCCACAGATCTTTCCAGTGATCTCGCACCAAGCAGTCCTCCGTCCGTCTCTTCCAGCTCCAACTCCTAAGGGAACCGCGCCTCGCACACACACGCCTGTTAACGCCGGACCAGAAATCACGTGGCTTGTGGAAGCGCGGGAAGACATCTTTTTATTCTTGTACAGGTACGGCGCTACCTGTCGGCCAAGAAACTGTCTATACCTGCGTTACACACGCATTAGTAATGTACATCAGACGTCGTGCGGTCCTTCTTTTGGTCTTACTCAATGTGTTTGTGGCAACCTAAGGTCGAACTGTGACAATTTTGGCGACCCTGCCAGGACACTAGACACTTTGAAAATTAGTTAATTTCTCAAATTCGAGGTTGCCAAATTGATGGATATTTTGGCATCACAATAATTTTTCAACTTGGAATTGTATTCCGGATGTTTACGGTATACGAAGAAAATGGAGAAGTATGAAAAGTACATAAAAATTGGAAAAGACTTGAGATCGAGTGGTAAAAACTTACTGAAATTCACAAATAAGAAAGGAAACGGAAGCAGAATATATCAAACGTGATGAAAGACAAAGAGAGAGAGAGAGAGAGAACATGAAAAATTAATGAAAGACCATGATATTTAGATGCCAAAGAAAACTCAAAACACTATTCGACAGTTAACACTCTAATTCACTCTCAAAATGACCAATAGAGTGTGAGGCTACCCCAAGCTACCTGTATTTTCCGAAGCGAACGGTTACTTGGACGCATATATTTGCAGGTTTGAGAGTTTCGCAGAGGCGGCAGAAATGGCCGACGGTTTATTGGGCAGTGCGCCTTGGAGCTTTAATGTCTGGAAAAGCCTTGGAGGTTTATTTTAGGGTTCATTCTGATGAGGCTAAGGACTACCAGTAGCTGAAAGCTGCTTGCTTCAGAGGTTTAATGTAACAGAGGATGGGTTCAGAGATAACTTAGTTGACGGAGAAACAGTAAAATAAAAGCACGTGAGACATATGTTCAATTTGGAGAGCGCCTGCGAGGTTACCTGAACAGGTGGGTGGAAACTGCAAATCTACAGAAAAACTGTAATAGTCTCTCAGATCTTATTATTCGGGATCAAATCTTATCACTCTGTGGAAGAGATATGTCAATTTTTATCAAGGTGAGACGACCAAAAAATCTGTAATATTTGACTACTCTGGCGGATAGATATAGAAGAGCATATGGCAGAAATTTAGATAAGAAACCTGAAAACAGTAAATTCAGGCGTGGGTCAGTCAATTCTGATCAATCAAACCCAGACCAGACTTTCGGTAAGAGTCAAAGATTTCAAAACTTTTTTTTTGTTTACGGCAAACGGGGTCATTGATCTCGTGACTGCAACAGTCGATTTCGACAGAATAGAAGGACTTGACTCCATTTTTCTTGGAGTCACGACTCCCGTGGAATTTTTAAAACTATATAAAGATCGTTTTTTGTGTGCCACTCCCTAGTACTACATCAAAACTTTTCCCACATTTTCCGTTCAATCCACCGATGAAATTGTACTGTGCACTACAGCCGCTTTCAATGTCAGTCATTGTATTCAGTATGTGATTCATAACACCTAATGCCCACACATCACGTGAACAACTGCGTTGTGCATATCGTTTACTTCCTATGCATTTTCTATACGATATTTCCTGCTCAAAATAAAACGTTATATGTGTAGGTGGCAGCTTTGACGTTATGGAAACCAATACCAAGTAGGAGTCGCGTCTAACTTCAGATCTGCTGTTGAAGTTATCAATGAGACGAATATGACCTCAGATCTTACTCAAAGTGAAACAGAAAGGACTGTAAACCACTAAGATGTGTCATAAAGTGCATGTGTGATGGTTTACTCTGATAAATGAAATTCTTTCCATTCTACTGGGTCTACTAGTGTAAAACTGGTCATGTGGTCATAAAATTCCTATGATTAGTGTAGCTGCTACCGATTGCCATAAAATGCCGGTGAGATGGGAATTGGTTGGAGATAAGTTGGTGCAAGGGTTACGGGATACTAGCTATATTATCTCGTTGTAGTAATAAAAACCAAAGTTATGTTTGTTTCCCGAAAGGAGTGTCGCAGTTTTACCTGTGGAAGTCCAAAAAGGTAAAAACCTAGACCCCGAACTTAGTAAAATGCTCTTGTTAAAGTGAAGAAAAGCTCAACGGCGATAATTTTGACAGCAGAAATCGTAGTGTGGCCAATAGCTAGAGTTACGCAATGTTACACTTTCATGAAAACACTTGGGTCAATTTGACCCAAAAGTGGGTCAGCAGGTAACCGATCAAAATTACTGTGTCAAATAATGACAAAAGTGAGGTTTCATCTGATCCAAATTGGTTAAATTGTGACCCAAAATGTTGGTTCAGTTCCCTCCTGTCCCAGGTGTTTCTAGAGTGTTGAATAACACGTACAGGTACCAGGCCAGGTAGCTCCCCGATCACTAGCTGGCAACCGGATATGAGTGTTTATGAACAGATGAAGTCCCAGATTGAACTAAAAATATACATAGCTGCCAAGTTAATCCTTTGACAATTTTGAATCTTGTGTCTAGCCTGCATGTTGAGGCCACAGCTTACAAGTAAGTAGGTAATAGGTGCTAGGTAATGATTTACGGCCTTATCAATTGAGAGCCTGTGTCGTTCCCTTTATTTTCACCACAAAAGTTTTCTTCGACACGAGCCTTTCCGAACCGTGACAATTCCTCATGTAAATAATCCAATAAGTTCACCTTCATTAGGCGTTCGGTGCGGTTACATTTCTAACTGAATTTGTAACCAGCCAGGCAAGTAATTACTAAATTGTCCACTCTGCCATGTAATGAAAGGCTCGCTCAAGTGTAAACAATTTGACCACAACTAGCTGGACAGTCATCTTGGAAGTGAAATATGATTTGTGGGTAACCATGGCAACTTCCTGACAAAGACCAACTGGGAATGTGAATACAAGAGCATGCAAGGAAGTTAGTCCTTGCATCTGTGAGTGAAATGATTAGTTTGGTAACTTTAGTCAAGTGTTAAAAATATAGGGCTTCCACAGTGCGAGCAGTAAGCCAACTCAACTGTAAAAACAGGAGATAACTATGGTA
>WURT03116304.1:0-11909 GCA_009936505.3 Holothuria glaberrima
ATGGGATAACATGGCATTATTGGGAATAAAACATATGCATCATCGAAACCTCAATGCATTTTTGCATTCTGGTTAAGTGTGAAGGCAAAGCATGTGATGAAATTTGTAAGCTTTGTGGTATAGAGGTCATGCAGGTAACATATTTTGTACCCTATGATTATTTTCTCCGGACGGTGGAAACCACCCCTTATTACGTTGACTTAACCATGCAAGGCTGGTGTAAAAAGGGACTTTAACATTGCTTGTGTAAAATATTTTAGGCCAAAATTATCTTGGCTTATCACTTGTTGAGCATTTCTTCAAGAGCAGAAAAAGAAAGTTTCACTTTGACTTAAAGAAATGCAAGAATTGGAAAGACAACAGAAGAATAACCAAGCAGCTGTAAGTAGGTGCCAGTTCCTTTTCGCTGGCCAAAATGACCAACAAAACCCCACGCTATACTGTCAATGTACGACCTCTATAGGCATCTTCCACATTTCATCTACGATCTTAACATCTTTGTGTTGAAGTAGTGACTTTGACATTGTTTGTGGGGTGAAGGAGTTGGTTTTGAAGCAAATGTTATGTTACTAACAAATAACTTAATTATAAGAATACGTATTTCAGAGGTTGGAAAATGAATTTCATTCATCTAATTTTTATCTTCGTAGTGTATTCAGTCGCGAAGGTATGAAATGTTGAAATTTATTCACTTTAATGTAAAATTGTCAATTTTGCAATATTAAATTTGTGATGTCCTCCTTGTACAATTCACTTTACGTGCTTTGTCTCCTTTTGAAATTAAACTGCTCATATGACCTTGGACAAATTTCTATTTTCTTGCTTAGAATGTTGGAGGGAGAGGGCTTCTATATATAGTCAAGTCATTTTGTAATACTAAGATAGTGATTATGTTTAACACAAGGTGCAGTGTTGCCAGTTAAAACAGATAAAAACAAAGACTGCAGTGTAATGTGAGTAGTACAAGCAGGTACATGATGAAAAAGAATTGATCTTTGGGTATGGCAAATTTCCTAGCATTTATTGTTAGTCTTTAATACAAAACTCACTTATTGCATGAGGGATTAGAAAATGCAATGTCTTTTGACCCCATCAAAAAAAAAAAAAAACTTGGGTATTTGTCTTGATCTTAGCTTCTTTGTAAAAGGACAAATCAAAGGGCACCTACTCTTTTAAAATGTTTGTATGAAATAGAAGGGAGATAAATTTTGATATTGCCAGTGACTACTGAAGCAATAGTCAATATGGGACAGCACAATTTTTTTATTTGGGAGGGGAAGGGGGTGAGGGGGATGGAGTCAGGGCAGCTGTGATACCTCCTCCTTATGGTTTGCTTATGTTATGAGTGTTGGAAATCTCAAAAAGATACCAGTGTAGGAAAGAGATGATGAGTTTTTCAACTCCATTACCACAAAGATAATCATTAGACACTGTATTGGCAACAATTATGTAGTAGTGTCTAAGTTATGGCTCTGTCTCCGAAGCTATGCATGGTGGAAACACTACCCTCTAAGGTCAGGTACCGATATATAGATACAATTGAAAAGGCAGTAAACCTAAGCTAAAATGTATCAGTCATGTCACCGAGATTGGTGAGAACCCTTTAAAGCATTTGTAGATGTGGAAAATGATTCCTGTAGAGAAAAATCTACATTTTAGCTCGGGAATTTGTGAGAAATTTATTTAAAAATTGGCCTGGGATCAGCTGAGAATTCACTATGGCTCAGTTTTAAAGACCAACGCATAGGTATTACTTCACATACTAGCCAAGGACACGACGAGCGATTTTGAAGTAGAAACCTGATGCAATATCCTTAACACTGATGTTAAAATTGTGGAAAGAAATAATTGAAGAAGGATGAATAAGAATCCATTTGAATTGTAAGTCAAAGGATTTTCCTTCAATGAAGTCAGTTCTAGTACTTTACATGTTCTGAAGCACACACTTCTTTTGTCTTTCAGGATTGGCACGGATGAGTTACCACTTCTTATTGCTGAGTCAGATTACATTTGTAGCATCCTTCCTGAATGTCCAGAAACAGCAAACTTTTTCAAGGGTGACATATTTTCACATGCAACAAAGGTATAAATCAGTGTTTCCTAATGAATGTGATTTTACGACTTGGGGATTGGAGGGGGTTGTGGGGGCAGGGATAAATACTTGGGGAACCATGGGCGTTGATTAAACCAGACATTCAATTTAAACTGTGGCAGAACAAGAAATACCAAACTAGTTTGCACTGACTTCTTAAAACAGTATTCATAAAATGGAGGTAAAATGAAGTTAAATTATGAAGGTGTACTACAAAGTTTTGTGAAATATATCAGTTTGCAAGATGCCAGGAAATCCTAGTGAACAGTATTTCATCACAAATTTTTCTGGGGGAGGATGCCGAGATCCCCTTTTTAGCCATTTGATATATGCACAATCACTTCTGGCTACCATCTTTAGTGGCCATACTGCATAATATAGGATTCAGCTAAAGAAATTGTCTTTGTGTAATTGTCTTGACTGTCGTAAGCCAGGAAATTGTACCTAACTATACTAGTTCGAAAACATCCTGCCAAAGACATGAAGAACCACCTTTTCAAAGCTGCTTGCTTTCAGTGATCGTTGTACTCATGCAAAGTGAGCCCAGTTCTCCCCTTCCCCCTCCCCTCTCCTCTCCTCCCCTCCCCTCTCCTCCCCCTCCCCTCTCCTCCACCTCCACCTCCCCCTTTGTAAACTATGGATCCACACTAAAAAACTCTATCTGCATCTGTTCTCTTTCCAAGTGTTCTCCTTTCCTAGTGTGTCAAGGTCCTCTGAGGTCGTCATAGGTCAAACTCTGAACATACTAGCTGTGTGGAATATTCATTGAACCAAGTCTGTGTATTTTTGCAATCAGATGACAGCATTAAAGTATGTGTGCTAGTGACACATTTCATACTTAGAAGTGATTAACATGTGATTGCCTACAATATGTACATGAAACTGTAGCGCTGTAGATATTTCAATTTTGTTTAAATTAATGTATCTTTGACATATTTTTTGCAGAAACCAGTTTTCATGAATATAGGTCGAGGGAATTGTATAGAAGATGACACAATTATCACCTCCATAAGGTAAGAATCCCTTGTAGTGAATTCATAATATTTTAAGTATTTCGTAAAAATTCCTGACACTTTAAGTTTGTGTTGTAGGAAGTTTAAACCAAAGAAAAGGTATTCAAATTTTTATGATAATAGCTGTTTACTATCATGCAATGCTTCAGCTGTTGATTGTGTTAGATTTGTACAGTCATGGAAATCATAGAATTAAGAACTGTCATGGAAAGACATGAAAAACTCATGTAAATTTGTCATTTTACATGACTAGGTCATGGAAAGTTTGTATGTCAAGAGAGAGTCATGACATTTTGTATACATCTTACACAGTATACACTATTTGTCTATTTGCTGTGTGAAAGTAAACCTAGAGTATTGTTTTGAAGTATTTGGCATCACTGTTAGGAGGTGTTGGCCATCTTACTGAAAATACACTTTGCTACCATTGCTTTCCCTACAATAACTGGTCAGTGTGCCATAAATAGGTTTCTGAGATGTAAAAAGGGGTGTAATAATAATTGGTCCTTGGAAATCCTTATTTTATCATGGAAAGTCCTAGAAAAGTCATGGCATTTCATTTTCAAAAAAAAAATCAGTGCAAACCCTCCTAGTTGGAGCTGAATAACCTCCTTGCAAAGGTGACAGGGTATAAAGGGTTTCTTACTCATGAGGTGTTTCTGCCGATGGATGGAGGCTGTGTTCGCACCTTTTGCTTGTCTCCACACTTCTGCTAAATCAAGTGTAAACTAACTGTCAGGTAATCCTGTTTGGTCAGTTAGCTGTTCACATGACCATTAAATTGTCTTGCAGCAGATCTTTGCCTATCAATTGTATTCTACAGAGTAGCCTATTTACACCTGAGAGTTTGTTTACACAGGTTGGGAGTGAGGGAATCTTATCTCCCTTTGTGGTTTTTTGGCAGTGAACAGCTCTGAAAAAGTAGGCCAAGCGGGGGATATTGAAGTGGATTTTAGTATCGGCAAGAACACGGCATGTATTTTGAACACATATAGTGAGGAATTTTCATTGTTCCCTCTATGTAATTTGGGCATTATTTTAAACAAAATATTGCAAGTTAAGTTTTGGACTGGAAATTTGGCTATCTGCAAAATCTTTCATCTAATAACTACCAAAGGGAATTATGGGTGGTTTAATGATGTTTCTCTTTAAGGAAAGGATGGTTGTCAGGGGCAATTATTGATGTCACTAGGCCAGAACCACTTCCCAAAGAAAGCAAACTTTGGTCTCTACCTGAGGTAAGTAAATATCAATGTTGAGCTGTTAGACTTCAGAGTAAGTCCCTCTGAAAAGTCATAAGGTGTTTCTGCCGTTGGAGACTCTTTTTGCACCTTTTGTTTGTCTCCACACTTGTGCTTAATCAAGTATAAACTAACTGTCAGGTAATCCTGCCTGGTGGGTTAACTGTTCAATTGACCTTGAAATGGTCCTGCAGCGCCCAATGTTTGCCTAGCCATTGTATCCTACAGAGTAGGCTATTTATGCTTGAGAGAGTTCGTTAACACAAGATGTGCAAAGTAGGGAAGTTTATCTAGCATTGTGGGTTTTTAGAGTGTATAGTTCTGAAAAATTCTTCCAAGCAGCAGATATTGAAATGGATCATAGTACTGGCAAAAGCACTGCATGTGGTATTTTATCACATTTTTTGAGGGAGTCATATCAAACATTCACTGGACACTACATTGGTCAATATTTTGATAAAGCCTAAGGGTATTTTGACTCATAATTACCTTAACTACTGCTTGTAATATTGACATGTTTCCTTTAAAATTCTGATAACCCCACATCTGCAACATGAAAAAATGGAAGAAAGTTGTCAATGTGTAAGCTTCCTTAACCACTACCATAGTAATATACTGTTAAACTGTCCAAATTCCTAGACTTGATCAAAATTTTGATGGCAACATAGACTTTGGTAGAGCCTTAATCTCTCCCAGAAGTAAAAGCTGCAATTTCCAACGTGAAAAATACTACAGTTCACAGATAAAATAAAGCTGTATGCTGACATTTAGTATGGTGTGATCAGATGCAATTACTTGGTCTGATCAAGATTTCCATGGCCATTTGTGGTTTGCTGTGATTCAAGTGACACTCACAATTATTATCAGGAGCAACCTGTTGTGCAGTTGATTTACCTGGGGTATGTTCATTGATTAAGTTTTGGCAGTGTAAGGATATTTCTAAGAGTAGCACACACAGTCTTGAAGCAAGTATATAATGAAGAGTTTGTGACCTGATCAATCTCACATTCCAGGGATGTGATCATAATTAATCAATCTGTTCAAATAGGATACATGACCACACAGGATGTCAGATCTGAATTCTTCCCAATTTCATTGTTCATATATGAAGGGTGCAAGGGTGTTATGATGATTATTCAGTCTGTTCAAATAGAGTACTTGATCACACAGGGTGTCATGATCTGATAACATCCCAATTTCAGTGTTTAGAATGCAAGGGTGTGATCATGATAACTTAGTGTGCACAAAATAGAGCAATTGGTCACACAGGGTGTCATGATCTGATTACTCCCCATTTTCATTGTTTAGATTGCAAAGATGTGATTATGATGACATAGTCAGTTCAAATTGAGGACTTAATCACATGGGGTGTTATGACCTGATTTCTTCCCAATTTCAGTGTTTAGATTGCAGGGACGTGATCATGATGATGTAGTCTGTTCAAATTGAGTACTTGTTCACACAAGGTGTTATGATCCAACAGTGATTACTGGACATTGTCAGTGTCAAGATTGCACTATTGTGATCATGATCAATCATTGTGTTCAAATGACATACTTGTTGTAGTTTGATACTAAATTTATAAAAAGATCACATTCTGTTCAGCAAAACAAATGTGTTAGCATCCGGATACTGCCTTATAGGTTCCAGTTGGTTCGTAGTGGTAGTTGAAAACTATTTTACCACAAATCTTATATTTTGTGAAGGATTTATTGATATAAAACTATCTTCGTAAGTTTTTCATACCTGATGTTCTTTGCTTTTCTCTAAAAATTTTGTTAAGTATCATTCTATAGTATTTTGTAAATGTAAAAGCACTACGAGGAAACTTCTATTAATTCATCACTATTTAAGTATATATATATGCATATACCAAAAAGTTTAATGGGTTTGACACTAGCATGAAAAACACTACAAGAAAATAATTAAGTTGAAAATAAAATGAAAACTTTAGGAAAGAATACCTACAACATATTTCAAAATATATAAAAAGCAAAAATTTGTGACATGTGTGCTGGTAATGTTAAATTCTATCACCATGGCAACATCAATTACAAATTATTTGACATAAATTACAATGTTTGAGGTGAATTTTCAATTACTGAAAGTCATTGTAAGGGGACACTGGTGAAAGGTGAATTTGTTCATCTAGGAACAATTAAATTCATAATTTTCTGTTTTTTGTACACCATAGGTGACCATTACACCCCACGTCAGTGGTATCGTTGCTGACAATATGGTGAGTAAATATGCAAAATCATTTCTCTCAATGACCTAACAAAGCTCTTTAGTCCCCACAGAGGTACTACTTGGACAGGAGAAGAAACTTCAACTTTAGTTATGTTAATCCTATTAAGTCCTATAAATGTGCTTGAAAAAAATCAAATTCTTTAAAATGTGTGACCATTAGACTTTAGCCTATAATTCTGTTGTCTGATACAGTTTAGACTTCCTATCTTCCACAACATCATTCATGCTCACTGCTATCCTAACAAATAGTTTAACAGAACAGTTGTTTCGTGTCTGAGAAGCTATCATCAGCTTTACGAGGAACACTGTTTAAAATGTCAATATGACTGTTAATTTCCACTGGCATAAGAGATCGTAGCAATGAAAGAAGTACTCATGTTGTATGCAAATGAGCAACCTAGGAACAGAAGGAGGTTATTCTCGGCAGTTGGATATTCAAGAGCTCCCAAACTTTCTTTTCAAATTGCACAGTGTGTACTCATGCTCAGAATTTTATGGAATCAAAATGATGCTCTGGACCAATTTCAGTTCAGTTTCAGTTTTCATATTCCAGTATAAATATAAAATTTATAAATATGAGGTATAGAACAGAGTAGTAAGTTAACAAAAATAGAACATAAATATTTCACAAGTAAGGCAGTAAGAAGAATTATGTAAGAGGTTGTACTAGTCCAGTTTGAATATATACGGCAGCTCTGTAGATGAAAGATGTCTTAAAAAGCACAATTTTAAAAGTTAGCATGATAGCAGGGTTTTGAAGATAAGTTGCATTTTATTGCACAAAGAGCTCAATTCAGAAGGAAGAGGATGATCTGTACAGCTGTGGACATTTTATTTTTGACTAATTGGCTTTAGTTCCTGCACCCTTTTAGGCTTTATTTTTAGTAAAAGTTAAAAGAACAGAGACAAGTGATATAAAGTAGATCACGGTTTTGTTACTAGCCATATAACCATCATCTTCAAAGAGCCTTGAGAAGTTTCTTCTTTTGTCTAGGTTGTAGCTTCATAGTTTCTTCATTGGAATCACAGTCAATGCGTGTGTGTGCTCAGCACTGATTTACTCTACAACCCTTTTGGATATGCATTTAGACCGAAAGCAATGAACCCTTATATTCGTGATGACTTTTCTTTACGTTGTCCTAGCTCTAGAATTAAAGAGGACCAGGATCTAGCCATTTATATGAAGATGCAGTACCTTTAGTAACAGCTTTGAGGGATTCTGAGTAAACAGTGCCACTAACTACCTGTGGCTGCTAAGCTGCAGAGAAGATTCAAAGACATTCTTTTTTTCCTTGATGTAGACTTATAAACTTAGACAAGGTGTTGATGCCACAAAAACTTTTGCATTAATAATAAGTGAGCTGGTAATTGTTAGTAACAACATTTTATACATCTTTTAAAGTCTGTTGAAGTTCTATTTTTCAATTCAAAGTGAGTTACTGTCTTTTTTTTTTCCTTGCATCTCTTCCAGATAATCCATACTTTTTTTGAAAACTGGAAGAAGTTTGTGAATAATGAAACTTTGAATCATCTGGTAGATGTCACTAAGTCTTATTGAGGTGTGAAGCCTTGTGGATGTCTGTTTTGTTTAAAATAATACCTTACTCAAGATGTTCATCATTCCACTGCCATTCTTTTACTTCAAAAATACACTTATGGTATATTTTTTTGTTATACCGTTGTCTTTGAGTCGTTTGCAGAACTTAAAATGACAACTGTATTCTCGACCTGGCTTGTGGAATTTCATTCAATAGCTAAAGGTTATGCTACCAGGGACTGTTTGCTTTCTACCTTATTTGCCACAGTATTATATATGTGTCATAATAGGGACATCTGCAAAAAAGTTTAGGACTTGAAGTAATTTAGTTGATAGGCTGTTTAAAAATGTTTTGATGGCAAATGAAGAGTCTGACCATTCAGTAAAGATATAACTCCTTGTTTAAGGGGTGGTCGTGTGGTTATCATATTCACCTTACATTTGAGATTTATTCACATCATGTCCAGGATGAACCACCTGTTAGTTTTCTGAGTATCAAACAGTTTCTGTAGCAAAGCTATTCACAGTTGTGAATTTGCATGAAATTGAAAAAATTTGTACCAAATTCAATGATAACAGTGGGTGCACAACAATGCATCTCCCATCTTCTCAAGAGTCAGTCATAGTGACTTTGTGTCATTTATTCTGGTTGCCCTTCATTGGATTCCCTGCAATATTAGACAAAATGGGCTTCTCCTCTGTCAGTTCTTACCAGTCTACATTAAAGAAATTTTTAAGCAAACCTATGCATAGTCTTTAGTTTACTCTAAATGTTTCTTTTGTGAAGTGCATTGAACCTTGGGATTCTGTGCTATTTGAGTACCAGTGGAATAATAATACTATTATTACTTTTCTAAAAATCCTAATACCCTGACTGTTAACAAGACACTTGTCTAAACTCGCTGCGGTGCCATGACGCTAGCCACGGATGGACCCTTTGATTCATGGCATGACAAAGTCTCAGGTTGCTAAGGCCTAGCTGTTAGTAAATCCTAATGCCCTGACTGTTAACAAGACACTTGTCTAAACTCGTTGTGGTGCCATGACGCTAGCCACGGATTGACCCTTTGATTCGTGGCATGACGAAGTCTCAGGTTGCTAAGGCCTAGCTGTTAGTACTAGTACAGTATAAATGTATAGTGTGTATACATGTATAATGCTGAGAACGTCTGAGGTTCTAAGGTAATCAGTGTAATACCTGTCTCAAAGTAATGTGTTTGCATTTGGTCTATTCACCCACGTTGGGGTGTAAGTGAAAAGACCAAATGCGAACACATTACCTTGTGGCAGGAGTTACCATGACTTTCAATGTCAGCCTTGTTCATATGGTTGATGGGAATAGGCTTTAATAAATTAATTTCTAAAAGTATGTATCAATTTTAGTCCTTATGTTATTGTTTTTGTGGAAAAATTTTTGTTTTTTTGGAAAAATTCTTCAGTTATTTTTACATTACATTAAAAAACGCTTCTAGAATATACGATGGTGCTCTTTGGAAAAACATTACAATTGGCATCACACATGCAATAGTTTGTTTTTGCCCAAAACTTTCTAAAAGTAGACACCACTATCGCATTTAAATGAAGAATTGTCCCCATTATATGCCCTTTTAAAGGTAATGAAGTTACCAAAATGAAACTCTTCAAACAGAACAACCATACAACTAACCATCTAGGAGAAAATTAGCTAACAAGCCAAGATTCGTATTTTTGTGTCAGCGACATGAGCTGCCAGTGCCTGCACAGCAGGCACTGCAACTTGAAAGCACCTGATGTAGGATTGGAACTGCCCCAATTTACAAAATCAGAAACTCCAGGTTACTCAACTTAGAAAATCAAAACTTGAGAAGGGGTGTAAATACGGGGGTGCGGGCGGGTGACACCCCCCAGTGAAAATCAAGTCTGTCTCTGAGCGCCAAAAAGTCGGTCTCAAATCCATTTCAGTATGCCTTTGTAACAATAGACTAGACGTGAACAACATTTGATACCTTACGCAAACTGAAATTCCGGCAGAGATGAAGTAAAAGTGAAAAGATTGCCTGATTTTTCTACTGAGTTCCCGAAGTTTTGATGGAATGCCCAAAAATGGTGTGCAAAAATTTTTGTGCGCTTGGCGTGCATGTAGTAGTTTATTGGTCTGTTTTATGCAGCTGAACTGCAACGAATTTGGGGCAACTTTTTGAGATTTGGGCAAAAAATTTTCTGCCACCCAAATTGGAAGAGTCCTGTATGCCTATAATTATTACTTCCATCCTGTAAATTGCATTGGCGTAGCCAGAAGGGGCCAGGGGGGTCATTGCCCCCCAATTGAATTCTAAAAAATATTTTCTATAATTTTTGTAATGGAACAATAAAATTGACTTCAAATGATGCCTAAATGTTGCACCAAATTGCATCTGAGGGTACTTAAATGTTCAAAAATTTCTCAAAGGGGAGGGGAAACTCTCCCCCAGGCCACCAATCAGGCCCAGCAGTTGGCCCCCTCCAAAAAAATCCTGGCTATGCCAGTGGTAAAATGTGATTATCTAGGAAATTTGGATCGTACAACTATGTCAATGGGAGTCCGTCTCCAAGAAATGTAGTTGGTCCCAAAATAGTTCACACCCCCCTGCAAAGTCATGTATATATGCCCCTAGACTTGAGGTCACTTGATTTAGGAGGTCAGGTGACTCAGAATGACTCAGCTGAATTATGTTGAACTTGAGATGACTCATACCTTTGTGAAGACTGGAAATGATTTTACTTAAGCAAAAGGAAGAGTCCATCTGACTGAAGACTTTACTTGAAGTGTTAAAGAATGGACTTAGATCGAGACTTGATACCCTGGGACTCCATGTGACTTGAGACTCAACATCAAGTGACTGGATTTCAACACTGCTAAACTTTTACCTAAATAGCACAAACATTTGTAGTAAACACTACTTATAGATTTGTTTTAAAATTAAATGTCTTCAATGCAGACTAAAGGATCTGTGACATCTCCACAAGTATACATTATGATCCTCTCTGCCCATCAGGAATACCACCAGAGACCCCTGTTTTTGGCCAGAAACAGGGGAGATTAAAAGTTTGTAACATGAGCCTCATTGAATACTCTACTCCACAAATTGGTTCTTAAGTAACCACCAATTACCTTCCAAGACTGGTGCACTGCAACAGTTTACAGTAGCATACATAATGCACTATAAATATCTGGTACAGTTGGTCAGTATTAGATGTGTTTACAATCTTGTGGTGGCTGGGTCCAATTAATTATGTGCACTTAAGGGTAAATCCTATTAATGGCAGCACTTTTGGTAGTTAGTTTACTATCAAGTGTCAAATTATTACTGCCCCAGTGAATTTGAGGACCAATCTTCAATGGGCTGTTTTAGCCATCATGTATGTAGTGAAATAGCCCTACTGTTCACCCTACTGTTTAAAAAATAATTGGTGACTACACTCTGATTGATATAACTTCAAACAAAAGCATCACTGTGATTGGTGTGTCACTTATGACTTTTACATTAATTAAAAGTGTAAACAGACTAGATCACACACAGCTTGCGTGGATGCATGAACTTGAGTAACTTAAACTTGATACAGCCTTTTGCTGCTTTGTCTGGGAAAGTGCAGTGAAGAAGTTTTTTGTTTTTGAATCCTTGCCGAAGGCAGGCAAGGAATCTATGTGATGGTGATGTCGTGTGTGTCTGTGTGTGTGCTTATGTGATGCCTGCTTGTAAACACGATATCTCTAGAAGGGTAACTCCGAGGGATCTCATATTTGGCATGTAGATTGC
>WURT03116315.1:0-11909 GCA_009936505.3 Holothuria glaberrima
TCACGCACAATGGCAGAAGGTTCCATTTTTAAAGTCTTTGGTATGACTCGACCTGGGAATCGAACCCAGGCCTCCCGTGTGAGAGTCGGATGCTCTAACCACTAGACCAAACACGCGGTATTAGATTCTAAGAGAACCTACAATCCTAGACAAAAATGATGGGACAATTTTGTGCAAATGTAGCAACTACTTAGATAGACTTGCTAGTCTTCCAAAATCCCCTCCCCCTAGATCAATGTTGTCCCAACCAAAAGATATTTAAAATTAAAGCAATTTCAACATTGAATGGGGGAGCAGGGGTACTGTCCCATGTATTTTTGTCCAGGATTCAATCCTAGACAAAAATGATGGGACAATTTTGTGCAAATGTAGCAACTACTTAGACTCGCTAGTCTTCCAAATTGGGGAGCCAGGGTGCTGTCCCGTGTATTTTTGTCTAGGATTGTAGATGCATTCATGATGGCTGGGTGTGCAAGTACATGTGTGGGCACGTATTAGGCATATGTGTGTGTTTGTGACACTGCTCATATTTCAAGAAGGGAAACTTTGACAGTTCTCAAACTGGGTATCCCAAGTTGGGAAGCTGGAATAGATTTCCTACTTAATGTGTGGATGCATTATATGCATTGTAGTAAGAAGAAGAACACTATTGTTTTTGGTGGAGGTCAATGGTCATCTGGGGACATCTGGGTTCAAACTCTGAAAACCTTGTTAACATGATGTCTCAAGGTAGGAAGCTTGCAAGATTCCAAATATGTGGATAGAGAGAACCCTATTGTTTGTGGTGGAGGTCAAATGTCATCTGGGGTCACTTGGGTCAAAATCTGAAAAACTTGTACACAGCATCTTTAGGTAGGAAGCTTGGATAGATTTCATACTTAGTAAGTGGAACTCAGAAATCACTTGAGGTCAGAGGCAAAAATTCCCAAGAATTCCCTACAGTAGATCAAATATGAACACAAAACTTTTATCTTTATTGCACAGTAAGAACACATTCAACCAGTGACTGAAAGAAACAGGACATCTTGGCATTATTTGGGATTACACATATGTAAGTCCTAATCATAGAAACCACAATGCATTTTTGCATTCTGATCATTTAAGTGGTCAAGTTGATTGATGATTTGTGGTCAGTAGGAGTTAGTTAGATGGAGTTTTACGCCTCAACTTATAACCTCTTGGTTTAATCTAGCGGCTCCCGCTGCCTTTTTTCCAGTTGTGGGGCACTGGATTGTTTTCCCTTTCTTCATTGCTTATGCGGAGCATCGCGCACAACAACAGTAGGTTCCATTTTTAAAGTCTTTGGTATGACTGCACCTGGGAATCGAACCCGGGCCTCCCGCGTGAGAGGCGGATGCTCTACCACTAGACCAAACATACGGTCAGTAGGAAGGTAGGAAAAGTCTGAATAGTTTACTGGAGAAGTTTCACCGATGTACATTACTCAAAATATACCGTCAATTCATATTCCAATCATAGCTGAAATTTTTACAGTAGGACCAAAGTGAAGCACTTATAAGCATTGAGAGAAATTTGCCAAGTCTGAGACCATAAAAAGTAATCTCAAAAATAGTCCAATAATGGAAAAACAAGCATTGTGAAGCACACTAAGAAAATTGCATTTTTAAAGAGGGATTTGCATCACCCCAAGTATGACTTTTAGTTGGGGTAAGCAATAGTCCCAGTTGGTGACTACTCTTTGATTGACATCAGAGTTACAAAATTCAAAAGATGGAGAGCACCTCACATTGCACAGCATGCACAGAGAGTGTTTTGATTACACACTAGTGCCTTGTATACTCACTGGGATATGGCCTTAAGTAATAAACTGTTTGTGTCTGCACAAAGGAGAAGATGAAGACAGTTATGGGTGGGGCTAGAGCTAACTTAGTTGTGAGAATTGTAACTGTCTGGGATAAGAAAATTTCCCCTTTAAAACATTTTCAGGGATATTAAAAAATGTTTAGCATAATATGCTCAAAAGGGGTGGTTGTTACCTTCAACCCCTCCAACTTTGCTACAAACATGTTCCATATTGGCGAAAAGACACTTTCCACGCAATTCATGTTGCTTCTAGCAATCTTTATTTAAACTCCTCAGGAGTTTATGCAGCTCAGTTTTGCAAAGTTGCTTATAAAGGGGGGTGGGGGGAGGAGGAGGAACTGCCCCTACTGCCTCAGCTGCAAAAGGCTATTTGAGTGTCCTAATATGGCATACCTGAGTACAACGGCTTTGAAAAGCTCTTTTTTGTTGGAAAATAAACTGGATCTATATTACATGAATAAACCATTTCATTTCAAATGTAGCTACCTATTAGATTGGATAGCATTTTGTTACCCTACTTTCCCTTGAGGGGGCACACGATGATTCCTCCATGATTAAACAGTACTCACACTTTCAATGGGAGAAGTTAATGCATACTACTGTACTAGCAGGGACAGCCAGGGTCCCCATAGCAAAAGGATAGAATCAAGGGAAGGTTGCTAAGATTATCATGTCAAACAAACCTGATGTTTACAGCACTTTTTACAACTTTAACAGTCAGGTTAATATTAGTCCAGACTCTAAAAGCAATGTACACTGGCTGAAGTACAATCTTGAAGTTTTTGGTGATTCACGCAATTTCATCAATAAATTCTAGGCTAATTGGTTCCCTTGAAGAGCTTCTGACTTAATTGCATTGGTAACAAGTCAAAATTTGGCATGTCCAAAGTCAAGTCACAAGTCATATTTTGCGAGTGCAACTCAAGTCGCAAGCCTGGGAGATGGCAGCTGCCCCAATTTAATTTCAAAAAGTTTGCTAAATCTTACAAATCTCCTTTTATATTTCACTCACAAGTATCTTTCATTATGTTTCTGTATAAAAACATTAAACACTCGTAAGTCATCAAAATTATAGGCCAGCGACTCAAGTCTGACTCAGATCCAAGTCTACAATTCTGTTTTAAAAATGTTTAAAATCTATAGGGCCAAAGTAATGGCATGAAAATACCCATTTTTGCACGTGTTATTTTTTCTTTTCTGACATATATATATATATATATTTCTCTAAATCCCACGTTAGGGCGAAAGAAGTCGTTGAAAAGTCGACCATAGGGCGAAAAAAAAATAGGGCGAAAAACGGATTCCCCTTAACGTTTTCACACACTTTTTATATAGGAATACGTAAACGTGTGGTCACGTCCTTTTACAGACACAATCTATATGCTATAACTTCAAAGTCGACGAATTTACGGACACCTATCTGTTAACATGCACGGATGGCAGGCCATTGAAATAATGTTGTTTATATGTTGAGTACGTTGGGGCGAAATATATGCTTATGTATTTTATTGTTTTTTTTCTTGCCTTAAGGTAGGAAGATATAAAGACTTAATATTCACAATATATATATATATATATATATACGGAAGTGTAGATGTGACGTTGCGACTTCTAAATAGGCCTATATATGTATAGTCACGATACATAATGTTGCACAGTACATAATGTTGCGCACCCCTAAAAATAACACATATACCCCATCACTGCACATGTTTATGAAGAATTACAAAGAGCTTAACATACTGTGTTTCATTTTCAGTCATATGAAACAAATTCAAAATAGAGGTAGCAAAACTTTGACCTTTGTCTTGAACTTGTCAAACGTTCTGCTTCATGTGCTTAAAAATGGGCACACCCTCCCTTCATAAGCCTACCAGACTACTACACCAATGTTACAAAAGTAGGCTAGGTGGCCTAAGCTAGGTGTAGGCCTAGGCCTATATACTTACAGTGTAGGCTATGTGTGCATTCACATATATAACATAACAGAACAAGGTTAAGGGCAAAGGAGGGCAAAAGCCCCATAAGATGCCCTGTGAAAATCAGACCCAAAACAAAACCCAAACCAGACCTAACACCCAACAAAATCCATGTAGGGCCACAGTCAGATTGCGCTATGTACAGTCACAATAAAACTTGTCAAAAAAAAATTTTATTTTTTATCTTGAAGCAATTGTATCCTACAGAGAAAGTGACGTTAGAAATTTAAAGAGCGAAGGCGAAGGCTGTACAGACAACACGAACATCTAATTAAAGCAATAACTGACTAGACTATGGCCTGGGTGGCTTTGAGTGTAGTAGAAGCGCAACCCCTGGTAGGCTACTCGAGTGTATCAATAAATGCCTACGGCATAAGGGAGTCAACTTGCCTCACTATGACTAGGATTCTGAATGCAAGAGTAAGAAAAATGCCTTTCTCCTTTCCACGCTTGAATTTCACCAATAAGGTTCTCAAACTCTCAAAGATAATATGATATAATTATCAACAGAACATATTAATCTCGATCACTAAATGATCGGATCTCAAGTTTTTTGCTTGCTTCCAATAGAGAAAGAGAGCAGAATTCGTCGTGTCAATTTCGTCCGAATGACCTTGAAATAGGCCTATTGACGTTTACTCTTGTGCGATGCTACTTTGTGCTGTTGTACGTTTTGGAAACACACAAGGTATGTTTCAGCGTAATACTTTCCCCTCGCGTACTTGTGGTTTGGCGCGGTGCCATAGCTTGGGGAAACTCTAAGAGGGAACGACTTTTTGGATAGGGGAGGGTATTCTTTTTCATTGAAAACGAGATGTATTTGATTGAAAATTAAAACTATTCATCCTTCAAAATTTATAATACCGTCGTAATAAATTAAAAGTCTATTTATTCCAGCCTTTGTAAGGAGAAGCTAATATGAGGTAACTTTAGGGCGAAAACCCTAACTTATAGTGTAGCATTCTTGGAGGTATGTTTGGGGGTGTGTCAGCCAAAATAAGCTTTGGCAAACACGTGGCATAGCAATGAATACAACTTGGATTGTGTCCAGATGTGTCAGCAATATAAGGAGGTGTATCACAGAATTCTGTGAGGTGTATATCACGTCCTCGCATCCACGATCACAATCGATCTCCATTCACTGCAGCAAGAACAGAGAAGGCAGTTGTTTTCATGAACCAGAAACAGCATAGCTGATATAAACGAAGAAGCAAACAAGTGACGGTTGATCCAAGTTGACCTCAATGAGGTGACAATAGGGCAAAAGAGGATCGTGACTACACAGGCGCGGCGGAACGGAAAAAAATATTGGGGGTCTGAGTGCCAGGAAGACTATCTAAGCGGACCGGTTGGCGCGGAGCGTACAAGAAAATTTTTGGCTTTACAACCCCTCAGATGGCCGGAAACGGCACTTCCAGAGTGTTTTAAGCTGCATGTACCCAGCCTTGAAATATGGATCTCATGTCTGCAATTTCTCAATTAATGAAAAAGACATGAAACTTTGAAAAATGGTAATACATGTTTCTAAGCGGAGCGCCACCATCGGTTGGCACGGAGCGGACAAGAAAATTTTTGGCTTTACAAACCCCTCAGATGGCCGGAAACGGCACTTCCCGAGTGTTCTAAGCTACATGTACCCAGCCTTGAAATATGGATCTCATGTCCGCACTTGGCAAATATTGGGGGGGGGGGGGGCTGAACATACCTATAGCCCCTCACTTTTTTCATTGGAGGGGCTTAGCCATTGAAGCCCCCCTCCCCCGGTTCCCCCGCCACTGGGACTACAACTTGATTTGACATAGCTTGTTGGCCCTGTAGGCAAAATCATGTGTAGGTTCTATTCTTTTTCAGCCAATCTAGAGCGGAACCCACAAATGACCGACCATGCGATGAAGAGGTCTGAAGGCCGTGATGTTCAATATTCAGATCAGTTTGATGTTTCTTCAGGGGAAGTTGCTCCATTTGGGAGTACTACTTTGGAAAGACAAGAGTAGCATCCCCCTTGCCTGTTTGGTTTCAGTTCTCTTTTCATCTTCCGTTATTGGGACTTGAGAAAACTTTCCCTGACGAAGGGTATCGAGAAGGTTACTGGTTATTAATTCAGCCCATTGCTGTTTCAATGTGGCTGTTAACATATAGATTCATGTTTTACTTTTCTTATTTGACGCACTATGAACAAACAACTGCACACAATTGTCTCCAAAGACTTTCATCATATCAAAGTTGTCAGAACTTTCCAATAACATCGGAACGCCGGAGCAAGAATAGGGGACGGTCCATTACTGAACTGATACCCCCCCCCCCTCTTCTCACACCTGTTACAATGTACTGGAGATGGTAGATGCACTCTCAAAACAGCCGCTGAGCAAACTTTTTTCCGTGTTGAGTAAGCCGCATGTATGCCTCCTATTATTGTGAAACTGTTGGGCAAAGAAGTGTCTAAGATGGTACTTTAAACATTGCCCCATTCTAGGTAATTTTTACCAAGGAAAGGGTGCCTTTTGACCATCTTGGGGTAGTGTTTTTCACCCCTCTCCCTCCAACAGTTCAAAAGGAGTCATATGAACCTAACTTGACTTAAAGTTTGTTTAAAATATATTGAAATCAAACATTCATCTACGCATCTTCTCCAAGAGGGGAAATAACGTAAAGAACTCGACTTTTTGAAGCAAGGTACCAATTTTGAGGCTGACAAATCAGAAGTATACGGTAGGCCTACATACCGACCGAATATTTTTGTAGGGGCCTAACAGTTTTGCGCAAGAAATCCGACAATGATTAGTGTAATTTGCAGCCAACTGTTCTCATCCTATATGCCTATATGTCGAGAATCGTGGATGACCACCTACTGCAATCTTGGACAAAACTGTTGGGACACTTTGTCATAATATTCTTGAATCTCAGTTCCCAGGTTTACATGAAACCCCCGTTCCCCCTTCCAATGTTGCGCAGAAAAAGTGATTGTATTCCATGAACAGGATAACTGTAGTCAATATTGTGAAGGGGAGCGGGGGTGTCCCAACGAGTTTTGTCCAAGATTGTAGGTTTTAGACAACATCGTCTAGAAGATGACGAAAGCAGATCCAGGGGAGGCACTATGTGGGAAGAGGGCAACGTGGTCCCTCGTGGGGGAAGACCTCCACCCGCAGGGGACATTTTCCTCTTTTGTCGGGAGCCTGATTGAATTCGATTAAGTATACCATCCCGATGGCCAAATATCGTTCCAACGCACTCTTAAGGGGCGCAACTTCTTGAAATAAACCCAACATTTCCCCACTATTTTTTATGAAAGCCGAAATTTACAAATTTAAATAAAATCCTAAATTTCCGTTTTCTTTATAAAACCCTTACTTTTCTGCTCAGAAAACTTTGCTTTCGCTACCCTCCAGTCGCCTTTATCGGGGCTTCAGGTTGATGACTTCCTTATCGGGGAACTTGGCCCGCCGCCCCTGAGTAGCTCAGACGAGGTTGTAATTATAGTTGCCATTTCTCACAATGTCAAACGCTCTACACAAATATGTATTTTATTGTATACTTCGATATTGTCTGTTTCAATTGTGGCATATTGTTTTCTGTCCCTTTATTTCTGAACCTCTTATTTTGGGGGGCATTTTTCGAGGCTGTGGCGCTGTTCTTCAATCACACAGCATGCCGAAAATGTAGATGAGCAAAGAATGGATGTGTAAATACAAAGTGACATGTTTATGGGCATGAAAATAAAGCATTTTGCGTGGTTTTATTTAACATTTTCATCACTTTCAGTATTTGAACCTAAGCTTGCCCCACAAGAGAGAAATAAACTCAGCAAAATCTGTCCATGCAATGTCAGTCTGCTCAGCTAGGTTCTACGTGTCCGCCGCGCGCTTATGTGAGATTTTTTCGTCGGATTGCCTGACGGTTGGATCAAACATCCGTGTTCAATTGTTTATCTTTGTTATATTTTTATTTGATTTTATCTTTTTATTTCTATTTTTTGTTGATTTGTTTATTATTGTTTTTTGACAAGCGTGGCACTTTTTTCACCTTTAGTCCAGTAAAAGTAAGCCAAAATTAGGTAAACCTAGAACAAATTGCAGCAGAAGGTTCTGTTTTGTTCCGTATTATTGAACACTATATCCAAAATTAGACAAAATCTTACAACGGGAAATACGGTAATACTTTTTCCAAAGTCCCCTCGACTCTCAAAAGGTAGCATATATGGCACCAGATTGCTGAAAGGACATCTAATTTTTCAAAAATTTTCAAAAGGGAGGGGAAACCTCTCCCCTTAGACCCCTCCCCCAGACCGGCGATCAGACAACATACTGCATACCCCCTCCCCCCGTGAGCGGAATGCTGGGTACGCCACAGATTAGGCTACACCATATACTCACCTTCCACCTTCATTTAGACCAAGGAAGTAGTGCAGACACTTTCAGCCTCGGAATAATATGTCGAGTCTTCACAAACCGGGTTGGTAAAGTTTTCACAGGGAAGTATACTCCTTTGCCCCCCACTCCCCGACAAGTGACCCCAGATACGCCACTGATTCAACGGTTAATTTATTCTCCACAATTATCGTTCTTCCGCGCAGGGATGATTCTGGATGAATTGCACATAGTATGCAAAGGAGTTATATCCTCTTTTTCCTGCCTTTTGAAGGATTCTTAATTCAGATTTGCAACAGTAAGAAAATGGAAGGTATCTCGATGCTGAGCCTGCAAGCTTTACAATGAATGTTCCATGTTAAATTTCGGTGCACAATTCTCACAGCTGAAGTTGTATGCCTTATGTAAATTGTAAGCACACAAATATACTGGTGAACTATTCTGGCAACCAAAAGATGTAGCCTTCACTCCAAGTTAGATGCCGGGCATCAAAGGCGGGGTTTTCTTGTAACAATCTTACACTCCGAGAACATGATGACTGCATCATTATGGACTGTATGATTTGAAGCTAAGTTTATTTGTAACACAAATTTATTTAAAGCATTATCTTTTTGGTCCATGGTGACCTAACATGTTTATTTTTATATAACACATTGCCAAATACAGTAATTGGCAATCCAAACCATGATTCAGTTTTCGCCCCCTTTGGTTGACCTTCATTTTTGTTTGTTCTTTTGAAACTGTGCAAGCAGATCGTTCATAAAAATTTCGTTTCATGAGGATACTCTAAAAGGGGGCCCTTTGGGTCCAGAAATCGGGGTCCCAGGCTCATCGTAACGCCGCTGATTATTCATATGATTAATAGTTCCACAGTCTATAACGAATTCCTCTGCCATCCAAAACACATACGGTATTCGATCACGCTGGGGAAACCTATTGTTCGAAATAACAATCAATGGGAGGGGGGGATTTGGTTATCAATTCTGTCGAAAGGTCTCCTAAGTGTAGGAGATATTTCTCCTCCTAAATTTAGTAGATAGTTAAAGCTGTAATTAATTCGCATTGCCTCCTTACCCAAAGGAATTATCTAATGAGGTGGGGAAATGGGTTCAAGTTATCAACCCAACTTGGGAGGTCAATTTAGAAATTTTAGTCGTTTTTCTACAAAATTGGGTAAAAATTGAATCAAAATTTGGACAAATTTATATAAATATCAAACAAAAAATATACCAACATTTTAGCATTTTGGGGCCATTTCCTGCAATCTGGAAGGCATTTTTTCAAAAATTTCCTCCATATGCTACGCGCCAACCCATGGTGGCACGTAGTGTACCTACACGTCCATCTTTGCAACATACACAAGTCACCCCCCCCCAATCAAAAATTCCTTCCGGCGGCACTGAAATACACCAGAACTTCTGATCCCACACCCAGACGTTGCCTCTAGAGTATTTTAGTGCCAATTTACTCTCAAATTCCATTTTTGAAGATTTGAATAGCATTGACTCAAATCGCCTGTTGGCGCCCTTTTTAGGGTTTTACCGTATTGAGGCATAGGGCAACTGTTAAGCCCCCTACAGGCCACTCTCGCCCCCTCTGACCGAGTTTCCTTGCGACGCCACTGCATGCTACCTGATTCATATTTGCGATTCAGTCTTTGAACTGAATTTTGAGTGGGGCCTATGATTTGGAAGTGTTTTCTCCCCTCCTGGCTCAAATACTTGGTGATTTCAGCTTGCCTGAAGTTTTCCGACAAAATTCTACAGTTTAACAAAATTTCAGTGTACAGTATGTAAAAGAATGTAGTTCGCAAACTGGGTTCTTGCCAAAAACCGTTGGGTTGTGAGAACTTTTCTCGAAGATGATGATAATTTCTGAAATAAAAGGGTTATTATTCTTCATTTTGTGTAGTTGGTTGGGTCGCCCAGAAAGTGTAACAACATTGGTGAAAAAGATCACAAATCTGTTTACGCATAGAGCATGCACAAGAACACATGCCTATATGTCAGGAAGCCAATTGGCTTATCGAGGACCCTATACCAGAATGAGCGTTGATGAACACCTGCGAGATTCGCCTTCTCTTTTCGACTAGTGCTCAGAGGTTAACGAGGCAGGCGTATACTAATCGCTCCCAATCCTGCTCCCGGGACCACCGTGACCATTTAAAGTCCCCATCCGACGGACGTGAGTATATCCCCGGTCTTGAGCCACTTTCCCAAAGGCTTGGAGGGGTGGAGGGCGGAGGTTCCTTGCTCTGCACCACTGCTCAACAGCTAAACCGAGCAAAGCTTACAACTTCCTAAATTGGACAACTTCCTGAAACGGACAATCAGATACCCAATTAAAATTCACCAATTTTAACCCCCTCAGCATCACCGTGAACAGCTATGCTGAACAAATAAACTTCTAATTCCCCAGAAAATTTCCAAGTGTTCTAGTGTGCAAGGCAGTACACTCACTCAACCACCAAGCCAACTCATCCTCACTCTGTGTAGACCTATGCGCCTTACCAACTTTTTTGCCAACCAGCCGTGATGTCATTTATTTGTAAACATGGATGTGTCTTTTGGAAACTTTGAAAACACCTTTCGGTATGGCAATTACACGATACCGTAGCACATAACCATCTGCGTAGCAGACCGTGTAACGTCTCTTCTACAAAGAGGTGACTACATGCTATATTTAATGTTAGGACCCAGAAGACTATACTCCTTTGAGTAGGCCATTCTGGTCGGGTAACAGGTTTATGTTATTAAATTGTTAACTACACCTGCTTGAAGATGGCTGGTAATATCAATCGCTTTTTATTCACAAGGATCATGAAACACTTTCCCTCAGACACTGCATTCATCTTTGCTTATGGCTCTGCCGTGTTTCAACAAAAGGGTAACATTAATTCGGTAAGTATGCTGCTGATTTTTCCTAACGTTAAAGTTCATACACGAGTCTCATGCGTTGTACTTGTGGAGATACCAGTTCTGCGATGCAAACCTGAATTTATGGAACAACAAAAGCGTGCCCAAAGTATAGTTGTCTCAGCCATTGAAACTTTGTAAAGCATATATACGCTGTCTTAAATTTATTTTGATACCCCGATTTTCATTCAAGTGTATGTCTAGCCCAGAAAAAACAGGAGGATAACTGCAGCAGGCCGTAAGGCATTCAATCCATTATCCCTCAGGACCTCCACCTCCTAAATAGACTGTGACTGGCGATCATTTCCACTGCATTGTTCTTAAAGAGCCTATGAAATGAGAAATAACCGCCATCTGATGTGATTCTCCCAGCCAATCTAACATCTAAAATAACTTCAATGTTGAAAAATACTGCCTGAGTCAAGAGAAATTACAAAAAAAAAAAATGACCACATGCACCCCAAATTCCTTCAAAAGTGAAAGTACATTGACCTCTGGAATGACGTAATCACAGGGACACATGCTCCATTGTCTACACACATCCTGTAAACACCGAGCACACAAACTCAGTCAGTCAATGCAAGTTAACCACGAGTATATTAGATCTCTGCGATTAAATCCCCCTGAATTTTGAGTGTTTCACATTTTGACGGAAAATGCCTGATCGATGTGTTGTGGGAAATTGTTGCAATACTGCTAAGGATGGTGTTACTCTACATCAGTTTCCTAAAGATGAAAAAACGAGGCGAATTTTGACATGATTTGTTCAGAACACAAGGGCCGACTGGAGTGTAATATGCAGTGCACATTTTACCACAGATTGC
>WURT03116326.1:0-11909 GCA_009936505.3 Holothuria glaberrima
ACTATTTAAAGTGCCCTAGATGCAAAATGGTGCAATGTTTGACAAACTTTGAAGTAATTTCATCGTATTCAATGCCACATTTTGGCAGCGTGTCATCAAAAGTGGGGGGGGGGGGGAACAAGGCTTTCGCCCCCACCATCGAGAGTGGAGGGGCGGTCGCCCCTTCTGCCCCCCTTTCCTATGCCCATGATACCCTAATTGATCTCAGAAATCATTGACTGACGGAAGGTTGAACCAACTTTATCTCTGGTGGTCCTTCTGTTTCAGACCAAACCAGTGAAAAATCGACGATGCAATTGGTGTAAATTCAAACTTTTTTTCAAGTCACAAATTACCATCCCTCCTCGTACCAAAATGTCACAATCGTATGTAATGTTCTCCGTGTAAGGTAGCAATCTCTACGAGAGGTCCAAATGAATCGCTCCATTGTTTTTTGTCGAATTTTAGCTCTTTCAGTTTGGGTATCACGTACAAAATCCTTTTAGCTAGGCCTATACTATTTGTTCCATGAACGTCTCATTTTCGGGTTGCTTACTTAGCTTTTACCCTAGTACATTCAGTACACCGGGGAGTAAACTCGTCGTGGGAACATTTTGACTCTCGCTTTATCAGTATGAAAGCTTGGTCGAGTTAGGTGGTTTGTTATACCTCAGACTGACCCCGGGTTGGTCTCAGGCCATGGTCTGAGTATGATGATGGTCTCGGAAGCATCCAAAACGTTGATTGTGTGTAGTTGTCATAACGTACAAAGACCCCCTTTTTAATAATTGAGTAGGCCGGATTTTTAACCTGCAGAATACATGTATTTTTGTGTGCAAAGTGTACATAAAAAGACACAGTATATAGATCGAATGACATGTATTCTTCAGGTGTCTGGCTCAACTCCTGTTATAATCACTTCTAGTTTAGGCAGTTTGTAAAGAAAAGTTAAAATCAACATATAGCTTTATACAGCACAAAACTTCAAAATGTTTGACATTTCTTACATAGGCCTTCATTTAAAGTGTACCTAAGGTCTAAAGTTTCAAAAATATATGTTACAAAGCTTGAAAAATAAATCCAAATGGTCCAACTCCCATCTTCAAAGTACATTTCTGAGCTGAGATAGCCTATAAAATGTTGAAGCGTATTGACTCAATTTAAAATGCTAGATTGAACAAGAACTTGTGTCATTCATGTACTACACAAATTATCGTCTTTGTGTTTCTTTGTTTTTTTCGAAAGCTACTGCACCTGTGCACCTTGTACCAAAACATAATCATCGTCGTTTTGTTGTAGGCTGACTTGGCTGTATGCCTTCTCCATACAACATAATTTGTTGCTTGGCTGTATGCCTTCTCCATACAACATAATTTGTAAGGGAACAGTATATTTTCCAAGGTCATATAAAAATCTTAATTTCAAAAGAAAACAAAATCAGGTAATGTGAGTTGTACAAGATCGACATCACAAATTATGTGCTATCGACTATTTCAAATTAAGTCAATAAAATTCAACTTTTTGGGCCTATATCTCAACGATGCTATGAAAATGAGAGTTGAATGAGTGAAATTCATTTTCTAACTTCTAAAATATATATTCTTGTAATTCTAGACTTAAGGTCCACTTTAACATCATCGTGGTTGTCCTTCGTCCACTCCGTTTGTTTCTATATATTTCCCAAAACTAAACTTAATTTTCAATATCTTATAAGCATTTACCCTAGTACGTTCTGTACACTAGGGGAGTAAACTCGTCGTGGGGACATTTTGACTCTCCCTTTAAACTTTCTGTGGCTAATTTCGAATTGGGTGTCGAAAAAGTTGGTAACGAGTAGAACTGAGGAAAGGAAAAGGTAGCCAGTCAAGCAAAACGTTTAATTGAGATTTCATCTGGCGTTCTGTTGCCAGAATTACCCTTGGGTGGAGAGTTGATAGATGTACAATTAGGCCCAGGTGAATTGGCGGGAAAAACTTCAAAAATTCGCTTTGGCTTATATAACCAGTCTTCTGTAGACGTAAATGACTTTGTTAAGCGCCTGAAGGTAGATTCGACACTTCTCTCATGGGTGAAAGAATGGAGTCGCTTAGTCCCCACTGTAGTTAATCAACATTTATCAACTTAACTTTGTTTTGATGTTACTCTCTGTTCGAGAGCCTGAGGTGTACTTAACGCGATTCGCCCGGGTTTTGTTGGCTGTTCGCTTACTTTCCCCAGAAATGAATTGATAATGTCTGATCGATTCGACTGGTGGAGAAGCCTTTTTTGGGGTTTCAGATCTCATTATTAGTCATTTCCATTAAAAATGAGTTATATTAATATTTACAAGACTATGCACCGACATCATGTATAGAGCTGTAGGCCCGTTCAAAGTGTGACAAGAGTATGGAAACGCACGCCGGCAGAAATCAACGAAGCCTGTCAAAATATGAGAATAATTTTCATCTTCGGAATATTATAACTTTATGACGGTTTGAACAAAGTGATTGTTATGATTTAAGAACTGAAGAGATGGATGGGTTTGTTTTAAAATAAAAAAAAGGAAAAGAATGAAATGAATAAAATGAAAGAATGAAAAGTTCGTAGTTACATCACAGATTTCTTATAAGTGAATACAACGTCATGTGGATATCTTTAATCGCGTTCAGTGCCTACACTGGTATTCTATAGACCACTCTCCTTTTTATTACGGGTACTAAATAAACGAAGAAACTACCTCTGGATGTGAAATTAAGAATAATTCAACTGACTTCTGAAAAACTGGTAGATGTATGGAAGCGTTTTACACACCTTACGCATAATATGACAGAGCTTGGTGAAAGTACCCCACTGAAACACCCTACACTCCTGGCTGGCATATTCTCGCATTTTTGAAGCGATCTAAGTGAATTACCCAATTAACATGAAAACTGTCTCTAAAATAAAGAGGGACTGAAGGATCAGAAATCTTGTAATGTTATTTCTGGAATGCATTCTATAGCAATTTCACTCCGGACAACTTCAGTTGCTACTAAATAAGTATTTTAAACTATAACTCAGTTTCATTCTGAAAAGTAGAGGCATATGTTCCAATTCAGCACACCACCATCGCAAAGAGGTCACATCTGTCGAAATATCTATGTTGGTGTGATGTGGCCAAGTGAAAGACATGCATTCCAGTGCGCATGCTCAATTATGCTTAGAGGAAATACTGAAAATGGTATTGCACATATGCAGTTTACAGCGGGGGTTCTACTTAGAAGATGTTGTAAAACGAAGGCTAGATTTTACCAACCTTTTAACAAGATAGGCTGTAGGCCTACACAAATGTTTATAGGGCCTACACGTAATCGTATCGCCTTAAACGTAGCCTACTGTGTAATCTAATACTGTTATAGGTAATATAGTCATATCGACCTTGATGTCAGCAGGTTAAGATGTTATGAAATGGAAACCAATCTATATTGGCTATCTTGCAGACTTGTTATTCCCCGATTTTATTTTTTTGGTGATTCGTTTCTACTGGTTGATGATAATATTAAACTGAGTCCAACGGTTCTCTGAGTTTCATCCACAAGGCTGCATCACACAACTTCACCTCTGGTCTTCTGAAGCAGCTACCGCAAACTCTGCCACGAAATTAAACCAAATAATTGCTTTTGGAGTGCAAAGATACAGCTGTCCCAGAGGAAAGCCACAGAGATACATAGCTACAAAACGAAAGACTGTCAAAGTTTTGTCGAATTGATACCCAAAATAATCAGAAGAAATTTTTCTGTTATGTACAATATTTATGACAGAGAAGAAAAATTCACCCCGATTCTGTGTCCCAGCCGACCGGTCAGGTTGCGAGATATTGCATATAATTCCCGAAAAAAATCACATCGTTAACGGGCAGAGAGAAGCCATTGCAATAATATCTCCGACCAAACCGACCTGAATTCATTAACTTAACACCCCACTGCTGATGTTACACGTTCATGGTAACAAAACGACAAAGTTGAATCCCATGCCCCCGAGACCCTTGAGACTCCTTTTGGTATAGCGCCACATTATTTGGGTCTTATCTGTTTTGGCGCTATTCAATTTCACATTTCGTAGAGTTGTTCAATGTAATTCACATGTCACCAAGTCTTGCCATCCTATTTGTTACTCGAATCAGCTGACTCTCTTCCTCTGTATGTTTTCCTCCTCATTATCCATTTCAGTTTTTAAATGTTAAAGAAATTGAATTTGTAGAAGTTGGCATTGACTTTTTCTCTCATTGCCACTATCCTGTTACCTCGAAAAATTCGACGGGACAACGGGTTCGAGTTACATCATAGTTCCTATATGTAGGGCATGATATTCGTACATACGCACAGTAGTTTGAAATGGCAAAATAGTTGCAAAGTGTGAGTTGTGCAAACGGATAAACGGAATGTCCCCGAACTCGAGGCTCCCGTCTCCCTGCCCCTTTCAGTTAAGCACCATTGGCCATATTAAGTCGCAGCGCCAGAGACAATTTTTGAAGGTAGTTTTCGAGGGGAGGGGATTTGTGTGAAATACGCTATGCAATACATTTTACAAAGCGCTCTGTGGTTGAATAATGGATATTCCATTGAGATGGCTGTTGGGACAACTTCGAGGACTTTTCAAGTAGTAGGGAAAATTCCTCTATTTTCCTGCACCTTTGCCACTGCATGCGTTTATTATTATTATTATTATTTTTTGTTAAATCTGTGTTCTTTTCTCATTGTTTTATCAGTGCCTCAGTCGGAGGTAGGTTCCAGCACTGAATCCTCAGAGTAGCTCCACGTGTACTTAGCAGCTTAGTGTAATAGTTTGTATTTGTGTCGTTATATATCCTTTTGATACAGACGTGTGGGGGTTCTGTTTGGTATGAATGTATTTTTTCAGTTCACGTTTCTTGAGAGATATGTTAAATCATCTCCCTATGGTTAAATCGAAACCAAAAGAGTCATTAGAAGTTGATGGAAAGAGTTTATGTGGATGGGGTGGAAGGATTGGACAAAGTGAAATGGTCGTTTGTGTGAATACACGTTAGCAGCGTTGACTCAACTGTATAGCATAGCGTGAAACAAACGACGTGGATCTGGCGAGGCATTTTGTGGGATTTTCAGCTAAAATAGTTCACTACCTGCCTAACCACATCTACGCTTCATATTCATGCATTTTGTCTACAGAACTTGATATGTAGACAAGTGATAGTTTATGAAGGAACAAAGCTTAGTTTCAAGTTTATGTGATACTAATACCCTATAAATAATTCCTCATAATTAGTCTTCAGATATTTAAATATTGCAAAAGTTGTATCAGACTGTGCACATTTAACAAAAGAATGCATTTTCTTAACAAGAGAAAATCACGTTTTTAATTATAACGTAGATACGGATCAACTGATCAAAGGTACTGTGAAATATGTTAAAATCAAGGGCGGCGATCTGTTCTCAATATGGGAGGGGGCATGACCCTTTTTCAAATGATGGCCTATACGGTACTATGTGAAAGATCAAAGTCAATGTGCGATTTCTTAAATATTGGGGGACATGTCCCCCTGTCCCCGATGGTTTAATTACTGATTCTCGAGCTGTTGAGAGATAAGTGACTTATCATTCCATGAAAAATCAATCCAATGGGAGTATTAACCAGGATCTTGTCAAATGTGTGACCAGATTTGGCTCAAACATGAATTGTAACTGGTCCATTTTTTAACTAAATCTACTCAGTTTTTGGACCAAGTCAAGTATTTGACAAGATTCAGTTCGAGCCCATATGGAATAGATTGTTTTAAAGCGTATCTCTAGCTACTTACAGAAACAGAATACGGCCGAATGGTGCTTAATGAACTGCACATACTAGCTCCAGACAGATGCCTGCACAGCCATCTATAGTCTATGCTTACTATACATTCACAAACCCCACCCATTGCAAATACTTTCAGTGCCCTAGGTTTGTAGGTATACCTTTAGTTAATTTCTGCAGGCTTTGTAGATAGATCGTTATCTCCAACCCTCACAATTAACTTTTTTATTACCCATTCACCTTCTGCACCTTCTTTGCTCAACCAGTTTTACGGTCACTTGCCAACAGACTGTAGCACAGTCTTAATTTAATCAGGGAGTTGCCTCATAACTCCCTGATTTAATTAAGTAAGTACAGAAAGTTGCAACAGACAACTCCCTGGTAAATATAAGTTGACTCCTGCGTCCCACGGAAAGAAAATACACTTGCGGCAAATTAAATAAAATACAATCTTTCGATTTGCCTTTTATTTCTTTTTGATGAGTAGCCTTACAACTCATTTAGATTTTAAGGGCAATACCATGTGCCAATTTATGGTGTTTCACTCACCCACAGACGTAACCCGCATCTGAAACGTCACTTACAAGAAACAGAAAAAAAATCACTTACCACTGGTAACTTAGAGGGTAAGCGTTAAATGCGAGCCTTGCACGACTCACAAATGTCATTTTCAAAATGGCTAGTGAGGTTGACGGATCGAAACTGTTTCACGATCCCACTTATTTTGCCCCCCCCTCCCCATCACCTTTAAACAATGCATGTTCAGATCTTATTTGCCGTGTATCAAGCATTGTAAAATAAAGTAGGTTAGATTACTTATTTAAACTGCATAGTCGATGACAATAAACACGCCATTATTACATGATTACTACTCAGTGAAGATCATCTCTTTAAAAGTTGAGAGAAATTCTGTTTTTTTTTTATATTGATAAAAACCTGTCAATTCTCTTGTAAGTTTTTGTCATTCTATGACTGTCAAATTTACCTTCATTAATATTTAACAGATCACAAATTTTTAGCATTAAGATCATTTACTGGTACATTCTTACAGTCATGGAGTAATTTAGTTTACTTTTTTTTAAAGAAAATTTTAACAGAATCTTCGTTTATGCACTATTTTTGAAAATGAATAACCTATATATAGGATAGTAAAAGACATTCCATACCCGTTGCTGAGGGAAATTTGCGTTTGAAGAAACATAATTGGCTGTTGTGGGCTCACTTATTGCACTTAAAAGCAAATATTTTTCTTGCTTTAAAAATGCATGAGGATTCGTGTTATTTTTGCTACAACTTATAAGAACTGCGTACTTCTTGTAATCTGCGAGGAGAGTTTAACGTTCTGTTTTTTTAAATTTTGGTACAGCAGAGTTCTTTCATTTTTGTCATGATACAAATGGATACTGTAGTACAATTTCTTTCAAGGGGTGTTAACTGATTTTTTCCCTAAAGTTGGGGAGAGTTGACCGGTGTTGGGGGTGTTCGGGACCATGTCACCAAGGTGGGAGTGGGTGGGGATAGGGGCATGACTCTACGATTTTTCCTTTGTAACTCTGATGGACGTGCACTAGAAAACTCAGACAAGGCAAAATTCCTTACCCATATGAAACACTTTTTTATCTCATTGAATAAGGAGAAGGGGACAGATTTTTTGTGGGGAAGGAGGGTATAGAATGAATTTCGCCGTAAAATAATGTCGGGCTGAGTTTCTGCAACTTGCTTCTGCGGAATCTGAAACTTAACATAAACATTTTGAATTCTACCTTGTTAGAGATCAAATAAGTTAAAGCATAAAAAACATCCTAAATTATTCTCCGGTACAGAAAAAATACATGTATACGGTGTTATATTTTAATATCGGGTATCTTAAATAGCAGGAAATCGCAGCAAAACTTGATGTCAAATTACTCCAAAACTACTGAAAACTGTAATTTAAGAAAAAGAAAGAGTTGAAACTAAGCGTTCAATCAATGTAACACATAGCAATAGAAAAAAAAAAAACCAGTAAAAAAAGCCAGTACAGACTTGTCACTGAAAATGTGTTATCAAATTGGCTCACAGGTAAATTGGGTCAAGGGTCGCGTTGCGGATGAAAACAAACCCGGCCGTAGTATGTTGCTCTGTACGTATATGGTGCGCCTACCGTCCCTCAAAAGTTAAAAAATTTTCCAAGAAATGTCAAAAATTTGCATGATGCACCAAATTGCTTCTAAGGTCCCTCAAAAATTCAAAACTTTTCCAAGAAATGTCGAAAATGTGCAGTAATTTACCTTAAAATTTGTCCAAAAATGATGCACCAAATTGTATCTAACAGGCTAAGGTCCCTAAAATACAAAAAGGGGAGGGGGACACCCTCCCCTTAGAGAGCCTTCTTCCAGGACGGTGATCCGAAACAAGGTTCACCCCCAGTCTCAGAAAGCTTCCTACGCTTATGATATCACAGAATTTTTGGCTGGTCATGTTGAGTTGAGTTGTCCCTTGGGGACGAAGCTCATTAAGGGAGTAGAACTCCTTCGGGAGTATTGGTTTGGTTTTCGCCCCTTGGCTCTTCGCTGGAGAGTCAAGGGGGGAATTTGAAAAAGTATTTCATAGCGAGAAAGAAAAAGAAAGACTTAACCAAATTTTGTAAGCGTAAATAGCTCCTCGCGCAGTTTGTTAATTTTCCGTAGTTGGGGCGCTGCGTCAATCAGAGACAAATAGTGCGGAGCAAGTTGCTGCGCTCTGCGCTGCGTCCGCACGCATTAGCTACTATTACAGTGCAGTTGGTGCGGAGCTTCCGCAGATCAAATATTTTAATTACACAGTTAGTGGGGAGCTTTCGCAGATCAAGTATTTCTTTTCATGAAGGTAGAACGGAGCTTCCGCAGATCGAGTATTTCAATAGACCTTATGCCAAATAAGGAGAGGGCGCTTCAAAACTGCATTCTGGGAAGGGTTATTCCATGAAGAGACGACCAAAGTAGATCGTCACCATGGAGAAGACTGATCGTCACAATGCTAAAAGCTCGTGGATTGGAATTATCCTTCCCATGGGGCTTTACGATCTGCAATTTTGCATAAGGTTTATTGCGCAGGCAGCGCGGAGCTCCCGCAGATCAAGTATTTCTATTTACGCAGGTTGTGCTCTGTGTCTGCATGACGTTTCAGGTGCGGCGCAGGTAGAACGGAGCTCCCGCAGAGTAAGTTTTCAGTTACGCAGTTGGTGCGTTGCTGGCCCAAATCATGGGTGCGTTTTAGTCGACTGTTAGTAGGCGTGGCCTAGTTCTAACAAAACTAACAACCTGTTGAGGCTTTTAGTTCTATTAGATGATTTCCATGGCGAATGCGTCATTCGGGTGACGTCACAATAGATCTGTCAATCAAAAACTAACACTAACAGTTGACAAAAACGCACCCTATATTTATCACTGCGCAAGAAGGTGCGGCGCTTCCGCAGATAGACCCACAGTGCTGCGGAACTGGTGCGCAGTGATCCGTATGTAGGCGTACTTGACGGCCTTGGACCGCCTGGTGTAGCTTTTTCTTGTAATAAATGCACAGATCCCAAATTTCTGCACCCATTACTCACAATCGAGTGGTATTGGAAATAACGGATGAGCAATAATGATGGAGAAATCGAAACTAAAAAAGAAGTTGCAGCACATTTAAATGAAAACTGATGAACCTTTCCAGATACCCTTTTCGGAAAATGATGTCTGTGCATTTATGTAAAGGGCCAGAAATATTTTATTGGCATTTTGCCCATGTGTCCACTACACTAAACCTCGGCTCCCATATGGCCAGGGATTCCCCAATATACTGATCATTATTGCTATGGGAAGGGACACAATAATGTTTGCACATCTTTTTCCGAAATCGAGATGCTCTTCAGCAGTTGTTTTCAATGTGTGGGGTAAAGTTTGCAGGGCCGTCGAAGCCGGGGGAGGGGACTGGGGGATGCAGCCTCCAAATAATTTTGCCATGCATAATTTTTTGATGCAATAAAAACGTCCAAAAAGTGAAAGGTGGAGAAATAAAAATTATAAACATCACTCTAAAAGTTCAGTCTATCCGTATTATATTAACATAAATGACGTATCACTTCCGTTATTCAGTCAATAAGGGAAAAAAATCGTTTATGAAAGTATTTGAAAATAGTGACTCAATGTCGTACGACGTACTAAATTTGACTTTCTGCGTCTTTTTTGGAAATCTAAACGGTCAATGCATGATGAAGAAGCGGAATTTTGCGGTGCTTTATCTTAAGTTACTGATTATTCACAGTGGCGTAACTCCTATGGGCCCGGACCGTGCTGAGCCGGGGTCCACGACCAAAAATGGGCCCCGCTACACTGATGCACAGAAAAAAAGCTAGGCTAAGTAAATTCAAGATCTAAGAAACTGGGATTGCACCTGCAATATTCCTTGCTTCAGGAATGGAAATGAGCTTTGAGTTCATTGGAAATATCAGTAATCAAAGTAATAAAATTTTCGCGCGCTCCGCGCGCGTGCAGCCTGACCGCGTGGCCGTGTTTACTATCAATACCGTCTCAAACATATGCGCATTATTCAAAGATGAGGGTTCTACAATTACGCCGATTGTTCTTGTGCATTGGAGTCATTATGGAGAAGCAATGCATTGCAAAAATGCAAAGTAGTGGAATTCAGGGGGAAGACTCGCCTTCAATTAGCTGATGCATTTTGTAAGTAATTAAAAGTGTGTCAGTGCAAGTCTCCTAGCAAATTTTGTTATGGGGACGATTTTCAATGTAAAATTTCGGCGAGCTTCTCACTCATTTATCAAGGTACACACTCCATATCTCATAAACAATATTAGGGCAATAATACATTATTGTAACCAAAACACTTTTCCGAAAAATGTTCAACTCCGACCTCTTCAGGGACCCCGCATCGTAGAGAATCTTAGAGCAATGTAGTGTCATGAGTAGCATATACGGTAACATTCGTAGTGTGCATTTATCGTTACACATTTTTATAACGAGTGCCATACCACAGCCAAAATACCACTAAATAATGATTATTTCTATGCATTTAATTAATTGCAAGATTTGCTAAGATACCTGCATTTTGCATCTACGCCACCTTACCTAACTAAACAAGAATTGTTCAAGGAGAGGAATTGTTACCCCTCTACTTAGTCACCACAGCTTTCCCAATTACAAGCAACAAAAAGTATAAGAATTCGCTGAATCGTGAAAGTTTTCTAATATATGGTCAGTTCAGGGATTTGTCAAAGATCGCACCATTTTGCATCTAAGCCATCTTAAATTTAGCAAAATTTCTCAAAAATACACTATTTTTACCGACCTTCTGGCCAGATGTATCTAGGTTGGACTTAAAGCACCATCTTCTATAGTGCCCCAAATCGCCATCCTCTGGTGGCGACACTGGATCTCCTGATAGGGGGCCCTTTGGGTCCAGGAGTCGGGCCCCCAAGCTCATCGCTACGCCGTTGATTACCCATATGGTTCCACAGTCTATAACTAATTCCTCTGCCATCTAAACACATATTCGATTACACTGGGGAAATCTATTGTTCGAAATAACAAACAATGGGGGATTTCGTTATCAATTTTATCAAAAGGTCCCCTAAAATGTAGGAGGTTTTTCGTCTCCTATACTAAGTCGATAGTTTAAGCCGTAATTAAATTGCATTGCCTCCTCACCTTAAGGGATTATCTTATAAGGTGGGGAAATGGTCAAGTCATCAACCCAATTTGGGAAGTCAATTTAAAATTTAAATCAGTTTTCTACAAAATTGAGATGAAATTTAAATCAAAATTTGGGCAAATTTATATAAACGTGAAACAAACTAAAGTAAACCAACATTTTAACTTTTGGGGCTATTTCCTGCAGTCTGGGAGGCCCTTTTTCAAAAATTTTCCCCATACGCTACACTCCATCTTTTCAACATGCACAAGTCGGCCCCTGTAATCGAAAATACCTTCCGACGGCACTGGTTTGTAAGCAGTAACAGATTTACGGAGGAATGATGTCTCTACAAGTAGTACTTGGATTGGATTTCAAATGAATTTTGTTCTTAAAAAGGTTGACTTTTTTAATACAAATATAAACAAGAGGGCAATCCACGGAGTTGCTTATCTCATCGGTGTAACTGGAGGACGCATGTCAATGTGGAAGCCAAA